>JADBJO010001011.1:492500-497500 GCA_016801955.1 Conus betulinus
GGGGTGGAGGCGGTAGAGGGATGTTCACAGACAAGCTGTTACCTGAGTGAGAGGAGACGTATTTTTTACCTGACTATGAGCCAGCTCATAAAGATAAAGGGTCTCAGCTCTTGGATTGTTTTCGCTGTCGTTGTCGCTGGATTTGTCCTTTTCGTTGTATGGTGTAGAGGTCATTCCCTTTATCACGCATTCTCACGACAAAAAGCCACCAAACAGGTGTCTCTCGTTGATCACATGTGCCAATCACGATAGAGTGACACAACCTGTCGTAAAAACAACACACAGGTTAATGTACATACGTAAGTCAGACAGACGAAAAACAAGAGTTAAAACAATCTAGTCCTCGGTCCTTTCCGTTTGAAATCTATTGCATCCTCTCAACAACCACGGTAGATATAGTCTGTAGGAGCGAAAGTGCATGAAAGTTTTTTTTCTCTCATTTTGAACCATTTTCATCCCCCCCTACCCCCTTTCCTCCATGCCTTCCAAAACATAGCGTCCTCTGATTGGTGTATGAATTGATATGATAATTACTACTCATGCTAGCTATTACCATGGTTCGCCTTTCCCCCTATTTTTTTTCTTTTCTTCATGTACCCCTATAGTTTTCTTTTGGAAACAACAAATCTGGAGTCTGGATCGGGACTGTCACTTCTAGTGGAAGTCAGGGAGGAACGGTAACTGGTGATTTCTAAACCACCACAAGGAAGTCGACAGAATTCGGCGGTTCACTAGTAACACATATGTTTGAATACTGACTAATAAAAGAGAAAGACGGGAAACAAGGATGAACTTTTAAGGATCAAAATTCTAATTCAGCATCTTTCCGTTTTAAATGGACTTTCTTTCCATATGAAAGAGATACATTTTGTTTTAAAGAGCTAGATGTCAAGAAGAACATCTCTTTGAATTCATATTTGGTCTTGGTTATTGTCCCTATGCATTAAAAAATAGTAACGTCTTTTGATTAGTAGAAAGAGCCATCAGCATTCTAATTCTGGTACCCTGACAGGAGGGTACAAAAGGCACAGACACATAGAGCATGTATTCTATAAGTCTACGAAGTATCTTAAAACCATTTCGTGCCGAAAGAAGCGCGCAGCATAATGTTTTCTGTATGTCCCGTCGGCAAAATGTTGTGAGGAAAAAGATGTCAATGTGATACTGAGACGTGATCCGGTACTGCAAAACACATTTGTTGCATGTGGTATCATGAATTAATGAACGGCGTCGGTAGTAGAGACGTGACAATGCTTCACTTGACAATCAAATAAAAGACGAGAACTGGGCAGACCCAGGTCAAGTCTTAAAATGTTTAATCTTAAAAAGCGTTTGAAATAACTCCGCCAAACAACATGGACAAACGAATCACAAGACAAAAACACGACGCGTTCTGACCTCTCAGGTCTTCTTCAGGCAAGATAAACAATTCTCAGTACAACAACGACAATGAAGAGAACGAGCAATCACTTATCTTGTCAAATTCGGCTCTCAAGGTGGGCATTGAATACAACTTTGCGCCGAATTTGTCAAGATAAACGCCCATCTTGCGCTGAATTTGTGTAGACATTTCGCCTACAGTCGTCGCCTCACTTTGCATGCACAAGTTTTAGTTTTGTTTCGAATCGACCTATTCCATCACCATTTTACCTGTGGCGTGTTATTTTGAAGATTAAGAGAAACAGGCATACAAACTCAGCTGACACATCGCGGGGATGCAGCATGTTGTGTACAGACTGAACAGTCGGTGGTGTGGCGTATCGGCTCGAAAGTGATGTATTTACCGTGGGTGTTTTGTCGTACAACATATCTTCCAGCAAACAGCTTTGTAATATATACGTCATGTGGGGTATCTTGGAGCAGGCTTGTCACCTGGAAACAGTGGTGAGTGAGCAAGGTGAACACATCAGTCCTGTGCGCATAGTACGTGAAGCAGATACTCTGTCAAGACATACGAATATTGTCACGGTGTACAACGCGAACGGTTATCTGTGAATGCTATTAGTGCATCAGCTCACGGAGACATGTTGGGCGCATTCGCCCTGTCTGGTCGGCAGGGAATTCCACACTGGATGGCAGGGAATTTCACACATGTACGCACAAACTTTATGTTCACGCGTAGGGAATTTTGCGTACATATGTGCACGCGCACACACACACACACACACACACATACACACACACACACACACACACACACACACACACACATGCATATACCCATTCACCCCCCCCCCCCCACCTCCCTCCCACACTTTGTTTTAATGTCACTGTCGTTGGTTTCATTATTTCCATCTGTTAAAATGTAGCAGTTATGACAGGAACAAACTGTTGACATACAAACATGAGTAAATAACGACACCCAGACATTTTGTACCAGACGCGGCAAATCAGCGTGCCATTGTCCGTTAGTAAGAAACGCACCGACTTTGCATGCTGAATGAGAATAGAATAGATGGCTGGGGAAGGGTGAAGGAGGGAGAGGGAAGTGAAAAAAAAAATGGAAGAATGAAAGCCCCACTTAACAAGAAAGGAAAAAAAAAGAAAAAAAGTGTGTAAAAAAGGTTGGAAGATGGAGTATCCATAGTAAAGAAAAAAAAAAAACCCATCAGTAAGCACGTTGCTTATCCACAGACAAAAAACTGTTGAAATAATAAGTAGCAATACAAATGGGTGAAGAATGCTTTATGCTATAGCGGTATATTACTTGCAAAGATACAAGACAATTTTGACATGGGACTTTTTACACATCTGGGACAGAAAGATCGATGTTGATTAAAAAAAAAAAAAAAACAACTTTCATTCTGGAAAATAAAAATGAAATTAGAGTGATGGAGAAAAGTTTGGGAAAAAAAAATAACGTATTATAGAAAACAGGCATAGTTGAAAAAAAAAAAACAACAACAAAAAACTTTTAAAAAAAATCCAAAGAAAAAAATCCGATGAGCACTGTCATATAGAACTGTATATCTTATTATATCTTTTAGACAACAGAGATCTGCCAGTGAAGACATTAAAATAAACATACTATTTACTGTTGATATAAGACTTGGCATACGAGGATAAATTGTTATCAACTAAAGGTTAAAAGGCTTTGAAAATGCCAGAGCCTAATGACTGTAGAGAGCACAAACTGCCAGATAATCACCATGTCTAGAACACGGCATTATGAAAGACGGTACCTCCCTCTCCTTCCGCCGCCTTAACCTTCCCTGGGCAGAATCAAGTACCTATTTACCGCCGACTGGAAAGACAGACTTTTCAAGCCATACACACTCGAATCCAAAGGGATTTGAACCCATGATCATCAGCTCCATAGGTGAACGCTATGACCATTTGACCTTGAGCTCCTCAAGATTGCCTTTGTAAATCCGTATATTTACAGTGCAAGGTTGATACCCAATACACTGAGTTCATCCTTAAGAGTATTTTTTGTTTGTTTGTTTTTGCTTTTCCGTAGTCATCAAAGAACAGGAAATAACACCCAGTCTGTTCTTTTTTCTTGTCAGTCTTTCCCCTCTAGTAGAGATGAAACAGGAAATCCGATGAACCGTGACAATGTCAACACCGACGAATGGACAGGAGAGGGTGAACGGCTCCGTCAGTTTGATTAACGTCCGGCCGACCTCGAGGCCACCTGGGGACAAACGCAGGAACGGGAAATGGTTTCAGAAGTGTGGAACATGTGTTAATCCGATCAGGACCTGGCTTCGTTTGGAACAGCTCGTGATTCTATAAACATTTTCCGTTCTAAAATGGGCAGTGATATTGTTTTTACTTGCATATCCAGTCAGCTGATTTTTTTCTCTTTTCATTTATTTGCACCTCATCTCTACCAGCCCATCATCTCTCTCTCTCTCTCTCTCTCTCTCTCTCTCTCTCTCTCTCTCTCTCTCTCTCTCTCTCTGCTGTGCGTGCGCGCGCGCGCGCGTGTCTTTGTGTGTGTGTGTGTGTGTGTGTGTGTGTGTGTGTGTGTGTGTGCGCGCGCGCATGCGCGCGCGCGCATGCGCGCGCGCGAGCGTGTGTTCCCCCCCCCTCTCTCTCGCTTTTACCGTTCGTGCGCGCATGTGTATGTGTGTGCCTGCGTGCATGTGCACATGCACATGTATGCTTACCTCTCTCTATCTTTCTCTGACTTCCCAGGTTGTCTGGATATATGTCAGTTTGATGACTGTACAGTTATAACCGCGGTCATTTAGAGTGTTAAAGCCTATCGACGTAGCCGACCTCAAGGGGCATACACGGGTCAACCAACCGTTCACGAGCCTTCAAAAGTATTAGGACTGTATTATGATATCTGTACATAGTGGCAGTAAAAATCAAACGATATTTTGTAGTACAGTTGTATTGGTCATTACATAAGGACAATGAAAGACACAAGCCGTAGGGATTCTATTTTCTCTACCATGACCCCCTCATGGGTGGCCGCATTTCCGTCCGGCGGCCATTTTACCCGTGTGCCGAACATGAGAAGATAAGTTGTTTCTCGTTCTTCGTTTTCACTGTCCCCAAAATTATTTGTTTTGCCTGAAGAAGACCCAAGAGGTCTAAATGCGTTTTGTCTTGTCGTGCACTTTGTTTATCTATGTCTTTGGCGGTAACTAACCCCCTCTCTTTCTAAATTTTGCTTCATTTTCCGCCCTTAGTCACTCCGTTTTGAACGTAGGGGTTCTTTGAAAACTGTTTCTACCATTTCAGGATTGACGTTAAAAGGTAATAAAGTATATTTACTGTTGTCTTAACCCTTGTCTAATTGTCGTGACACACAAAGAATTATTAGTTGTATCACAGATATGCCAGCCTGTGCCACATGGCAGTAAATGATAGATTGGGGGTTGTGTTATAGATGTCGCAAAATGTGAACTAATGGCGGTGACAAATAGTAAACCACGGGGGCTTTATGACAACTGGAAATGATACAACACATTTGAAATTATCACTTAGCACCAAAAACAATAAGGTAGGCAACTTCACCTTCTTCTTCTTTCCCCCGTTCAATC
>JADBJO010001011.1:502500-507214 GCA_016801955.1 Conus betulinus
ACACGTCTGCCTCCGACTGCTTGTTTGTGGGCTGATCTCTCTCCTTCTTGCTATTGTTTTTCTTTTTATTTTCTTTGATGGTTCCATTTGTTCTCTCTCTGTATTTTTTGTTCTTTCTCATTTTCTTTTGCCTTTCGTTTTTCTTTCTTGTTTTTTTTTTTGTTTTCTATGTTTTCCTTCTTTTCTTTTTTTTTTTTCTTTTTCTTCACTTTTTGTGTTCTTTTTTTCCGCACTTTTCCTTTCCTTCCTGTTCCATTCATTCTTTCTGCGCTAACTTCTGTTCTTTCTTCTCTCTTTTCGATCTTTCATCAATTTTTGCTTTCTTTCATTGTCTACTCCCTTTCTTTTACTTTGTTTCTCTAGTTTCTTCTTTCTTCCTTTATTTTGTCCCCCCCCGCCCCCTTTTCTTTTTGTTTGCTGTTTCTTTCTTTCTTTTTTTCTTCCTTTTGTTTTTCCCTTTTCCCTTTTCTTTAGTTCATCCTCAGTCTCTTTATTTTCTCTGTTTTTTTTTTCCTGCCCATCTTCGCGTCTAATTTGAGAAGATAAGTGATTGCTCGTTCTTTGTTTTCAGTGTCCTGAACTTTGTTTATCTTACCTGAAGAACCACCTGAGAGGACGAAAAAACGTCGTGTTTTTTGTCTTGTAATGTATTTTTCCCTGTCATCTGGCGGATTTACATTCAATTTCCTTTTGAAACTTGTTTTTTATTTCCGCCTGCACTCACTTCATGTTGAAACTAAAAAAAAAAAATAATAATAATAAAGTCACATCACAAAACGGAGCTGACTATATCCTGAAGAAAAAGAAACAATAAAATGCAGTAATGACATGGTGGCTAAACTATTGATATCTTAAGGCTCATAATATCAGATCGTGTTGAGAGCATCAAGCGCTCCGTTAATTGTCCACTTCCAGTTTTTAAAAGAAAATATGAAAAAGGTAGTAGAAGAGTAAACATAAATATTACAGAGCCACTAAAATGCATGAAAAAGGCCATATGGGCAAATACACACTGTAGAACGGACAGTAAGTGTTCACTCAGGACAAAGTGTTTGCACGTTTCATACTCTATTGCCAAATAACAACAAAACACGAGAAGTCACAACTGCTTTTAGAGTTAACGCTTTATTCGAGTTTCCAGACAGACTGAAGAATGGTCCACAGAAGCAGAAAAAAACAGTAGACGATAGTAAGAAAAGAAATAAAACGCAGAGTCACCTTGCGTGACAGGAAACAAGAACTTGCTAGGAAAGTCCTTCCTTTAAAAAAAAATCCTTTAAGTTGAGACAATCAAAAAGAAAAAATTCGGGTTGAAAGTTTCGTATTATGGTCAGATTGAGATTTTTCGATGGATATGTTTAAACTGAAACATTCGAATTTAGACACATTCAGATTTAGTCGTACAGATCGAGACATCCAGATTTAGAATCAGGTCGAGACTTTCAAACTGATATATTAAGCTAGAGACAGTCAGATTTAATGATTTAACCATCAGGTTGAGTCTTTCCAGTTTAGACATCCAAATTCAGACATCTAAACTCAGATATTAACATTCAGACATTCAGATTTACACGAGGCTGAGGCACGAAAGATGGAACATTCATATTTGACATATGGTTGAGGCACAAAGGATGAAATTGACATAATGTTGAGGCATGAAGGATGAAATTGACATAAGGTTGAGGCATGAAGGATGAAACTGACTTAAGGTTGATGCATGAAGGATGAAATTGACATAAGGTTGATGCATGAAGTATGAATTTGACATAAGGTTGATGTACGAAGGATGAAATTGACATAATGTTGATGCACGAAGGATGAAATTGACATAAGGTTGAGGCACGAAGGATGAAACATTCAGATTTTACATAAGGTTGAGGCACGAAGGATGAAATTGACATAAAGTTGGGGCATGAAGGATGAAACATTCAGATTTTACATAAGGTTGAGGCACGATGGATGAAATTGACATAAGGTTTGAGGCATGAACATGATGAAGGATGAAACATTCAGATTTTACATAAGGGTGAGGCACGAAGGATGAAATTGACATAAGGTTGAGGCATGAAGGATGAAAACATTCAGATTATACATAAGGTTGAGGCACGAACGATGAAATTGACATAAGGTTGAGGCATGAAGGATGAAACATTCAGATTTTACATAAGGTTGAGGCATGAAGGATGAAATTGACATAAGGGTTGAGACACGAAGGATGAAACATTCAGATTATACATAAAGTTGATGCATGAAGGATGAAACCTGAGGTAAGATTGAGGCATGAAGGATGAAACATTCAGATTATTTTTGACATACGGTTGAGGTACGAAGGATGAAATTGAAATTGAAATAAAGGTTGAGACATGAATGATAAAATGTTCAGATTGGACAGAGAGTTGAGACATAAAGGATGAAACATTCAGATTTGACATAGGGTTGAGACATGAAGGATGAAAACATTCAGATTTGACATAGGGGTGAGACATGAAGGATGAAACATTCAGGTTTGACATTGGGTTGTGACATGAAGGATAAAAAAACATTTCGGAATCGACTCTCTGTGATTGAGACATTCTAGACTGAGGTCTGTTCGAAGCTGTTAGCAATATGACCAGGCGTTGCAACTGGGTACACACTGCTCTCCACGCGCGCGCGGGCGTTGCACATGCACAAAACACACACAACACACACACACACACCACACAACACCACACACACTCGCATACACACACACACACACACACAACACACATGAAACGCACAACACGCAGCACGCACGCACGCACGCACGCACACACACACACACAAACATAACATGGCCCACACACACGCACATTCAGCACCGCACACACACACACACACACACACTGAGATGGGTTGAGAAGAAGATGACATTCAGATTTGAATAGAATTGTGACATGGGAGAGAGGAGGGGCAGGATCGACGAGACAGAAGGGACCACAGACACACACACACACCACCTGGTAGACACTGCGCCTCCGCGCGCACACACCACGACGAAGACACACACACAGCAGAGAGGAAGCGGTGGAGAGATGAGAGAGAGACACGAAGACCAGGGAGACCCAGACAGGAGAGAGAGAGGGAGGGACACAGACAGAGAGACGACAGAGACACAGATACATATCCGATTGCAGCCAACTGACAGCCAGAAGCGTGATGGATGACGAAGAAGAATGTTGATGATGCTGTGCAAAGTACGGCGGGATACACGTGTCAAAAGAGTAACGACAGCAATGGCTGTATTAGCTAATTGTGGAAACATTTGTGGAGCTGGTGTGAACTCCGGAATAATGCCAAGTATTTAGAGCTCCTAGTCATTTGTGTAGAGCGCATATGGTGGGTGTTTTCCTGCTTCCCGGTGAAGGTGGAGGCTTTGGGTGACACGGGGTGAAGTGGTTAGGACGTCTGTTGGTAATGCATTGGGGATCTGAGGTCCCACTTTGCCTATGAACGTTGTTTGTTACGGTTGATGTCAAGACCGTTCTGTTAGTGTGTTAGCGAATCCATTCATTTATGGTATGTCTGTTCATCTGCGTTAAGGATTGTGAGACTCCTGATACTTTTGAAGTTCATGGTAGTCATCAGATCAATAGCGAGAAGATGACAGAAAAGCCCCCAAAACAAAGACAAACAAACAAACAACCCCAAAAAACACACAAACACCCCCCACCAAAAAAAAAAAAAAAAAAAAAAAAGGAAAAAACCCAACCCCACAACATTTTTGTTTATGTTTTTTTCTTCATTATTTTCTTGTGTCATTTGTCTGAAAACACGCTGTTGGCCGTTCTCACAAAACCGAACTTCTTATTTATTTTTCTGCCAAGTGCTACTTGGGTCGCTGATATAACTAACACATCACTGACTTTAACTGGATTGACCATCACTGAAAAAAAAAAAAAAACCTCTAAATTTGTGACCCCTTTTTACTCGGCTCTCGAGAGAATTTCAGTTTCCAGTTTATCCCCATATTCATGCTCATGGTGACCGGAGGGGGGGAGAGGGGAAGGGGGGGGGGGGGCACTCACTCGCTCTGGCTCAGCCGCTACAACACAATTCTTGTCGTCAGCGAATTAGCGAGTAACATCCTGCGTGTGGATAAATCAGAACAAGCACCACTGAACACCAATAAACATAAGCCAGTACAGGCTTGTCTCCTCTAGCGGTGTTGCCTCATGGCAGTGGTGGTATTGACAGCTCCCTCCACTGGGCTTCCGGTGCTGAGGCTCTGAGGGGTGTGTTGTGTACAGGGAGCCGGAGAGAGAGTGGAGTGGGAATGGTGCCACTGATGGGACACGAAAGCACGAAGACAAAAAAAAAAAAAAAAAAAAAAAAAAAACACCACAAAAGAAAAGAATCCGTAATCCCACAAAGACTTTCAAAAACTGTTCAAGCCATTATAAGATAACAAACATAAAGAAAATGTGAGTGATATTGCTACCTAGAGGTAGACCTTGTCTCCCAACAAAAGAAAAATGCACTACTCACTCGTAGCTACTCGTAGCAGAACTGTGGGTGTTAACAATCTTGGCATCAACAACACTGCGGAGAACTCTATGTAACAATACTTCAAACTTACATAAGAACAAATCAACAGTGTAGGTTGTAAATGCCAGAAATGAAAAAGCCTCACTCTGTCCCAGAGCATTCTGCGCGGGACTTTGTCATCACGGTCCTTAGTCATCAAGTACGC
>JADBJO010001012.1:0-10000 GCA_016801955.1 Conus betulinus
CATACTGAGTCATTGGTTCATTATGTCCGAATTCGAGAGAATTTCCGTAACGTTCGTTCATTCACATTAGAATGCAGAAAACAATGTATAATGGTGCTCTTGTGATGTTCTACTTTTCAGCCTTAAGGGCTGTATCACTCTCCATTGTTTTCCTTCCATGCATATTCCAGGATTTAGGATAGCACCGATGATGTGCAGAAACTGGTACACTTTTGGACCTCCAACACTAGTTACATGACTTTCCTTTCCACTTACCCCTTTGAGGTTAAATGAAAATACACAAACAGTACTATCATTCAACAGGTAATTCATGTGAAAAAATTTACATGAATCTAAAAAATTTCGGAAACGATAAAAATTTTGGGGTCAACAAAGTGTTGAAATACATTGAACCAAACATTTTGTAAATATACGTGTAAAATAACAAGAGAGATCCTTGCTTGGATACATTCAACAAAACACATTAAAACAGAACATCAATTTTCAAAATGAGAATTCTTAAAATTTCCCTCCAAAGACTTCCATACCAAAAAGTATGTTTACATAGTTGTGAAGTTTCTGCAAACAAGCCACATAGCCATTCAAGGTCCATTGTTAAAAGAGTGTCAGTCATGCAAACACCAAAAAGCGAACTAACTAAGACACCTTAATCATGTTTCTTTCTGAGTAATAAGACTTTGCATTGTTGTAATGGAATTCCATGCATTCAGATGCAAAACCACAGGCTGAAATAACTGTAACAATTTACATTAACCTGTTTGTCAATGCTGGAACCTTTTCATTCCTTATCATCTAGGATTTCTTTTCTTTTCTTTTGTGTCTACAGCTCGAGACGTTAAACAATGTATTGATTGCTTATGTACAGCCACTTATCTTTTCATAATGTTCAAGCATACCAGATAAGAATGCTGTCATCTAACACTCAACGAAGAATCAAACACCATCATGGCTGGCGTAGAATTAGAGGAAAGGGTGATTTCTTTTTTCACTGCCTCAGCATTGTGCCGATCCTTTTCTCCTGTGAGGTCTGATTTCCTCTGACCCAGCCCAACCATTCAGCCCTGGGTCTTGCCTTTGATGGGCGGCCATCTTGGCACCAGCCTGACAAATCCTCCCCAACGACGGGGCTCTTGGCGAGCATAAAGCTGTCCCTGCCTGACGTTGCTGGCGGGATTAGTGGATAGCGCCCTCTGACGGCCCAAAGACTGCAGTTCTGAGGCAAAGACTCCGGTTTCCTTTAATGGGTCTCCCAGGAAGCTTCCAGCTCTGAAGGAGGACAATGGCCTTTCATTGCAACTGTGAAGTGTAGCCATGTCTCCCAGTTGATGTCCGTTTCCATTACAGGAGTGTCTGTCGTGTGGCAGCGAGAACCTGCATGCCTCTCCCATGGACAACGTCTCCCAATCTTCCTCTCCTCCCCCCCCCCCCCCCCCCCCCCCCCACTGATAATTCCGTTCCTCCTCCCTCCTCCCACCATACATATTTATTTATCAAAGAATGCTACAACTAAGTCATACACCATTGGAGAAAAATGCGTTGATGGAAACTACTCTCTCTCTCTCTCTCTCTCTCTCTCTCTCTCTCTCTCTCTCACACACACACACACACACACACACACACACACACACACACACACACACACACAAAGGCACGCACGACATATACATATACACACACGTGCGCACACTGGCAAGTACAGACACACGCATATATATCTGCACACACACACACACACACACACACACACACACACACACACACACACACGTGCGCGCACGCACACACACACACACACATATGCACTCACGCACACATACACATTCACACACACACGCGTGCGTGTACACACACACACACACCACACACACACACACACACACACACACACACACACACACACATTTATACATGCATGCATAGAAGCAGCATACACACACACACATAACTTTCCACTTTCACTATACTCCCCCAATTACAAACGCGCGCGCGCGCGCACACACACACAGACACACACACACACACACACACACACACACACACACACACACACACACACATGCACTCACGCACACACATACACATTCACACACACACGCGTGCGTGTACACACACACACACACACACACACACACACACACACACACACACACACACACACATTTAAACATGCGTGCATAGAAGCATTATACACACACACATACCTTTCCACTTTCACTATCCTCCCCTGAATCACACACACACACACACACACACACACACACACACACACACACACACACACACATACGTATACGTAGTGGACTGTACACAACAGCCAAGTCAATACACTAGATCAACGTTTCAGGTAAACAGGTAAGTGAAGGAAAGGGAGGTGAGTTCAAAGACTGTCTTCCTCCGATTTCCCCAAGCTTCCCCGCTTACTTTCTCATGCTGTGCACTTCTTGTTACAGTAGCGTCTTTTTCACAGCTGGGAACTCTCAAATTCCAATAGGCTGACTATATATAAAACAACAACTGAACTTTGGGGAGGGATAAGAAATTGAGTGGGAAGACGAGAGCGAGAGATAGAGTCTGCATGCAGGGATGGTTTGAAGAAAATTAAGAACAGAAAGGAAGAAGGAAAAAACGTAGGGCGCCATCTTGTGGAGAGAGACACAGAGAGAGGTGGGGGGGGGGGGGGAGAGAGAGAGAGAGAGAGAGAGAGAGAGAGAGGCAAAGAGAGAGAGAGAGAGAGAGAGAGAGAGAGAGAGAGAGAGAGAGAGAGAGAGAGAGAATGACATTTATTGACAGATTACTTTCAGTCTTCATGTTGGGAAATGACTTACAAAGAGAGTGTCTGTATGTATGTGTGTGTGTGTGTGTGTGTGTGTGTGTGTGTGTGTGTGTGAGAGAGAGAGAGAGAGAGAGAGAGAGAGAGAGAAGCTCAGCATTGCCTTTTTTTCAAGAAATGATTCTCTTAAGGATTTGTCACTTTCGTTGAGGCTACGTATCAATAGGGCCAGGACTGACGTTTTTCCAATACTGATTATAGAGCCTGATCACTTGGAATGATCAGGTACTGACCACCCTCATGGCGCCTATCTGCTGGTGCCAAACTGTCACGATCCAAGTCTGCTATATGGGCGCCAGGTGACTCTCACTCCGCATCTCCATCAGCATTCCTGGGGGTCGTGAGCTGGCATTTTCGTACTGCACACATGGAACAGAGCAAACTCGGTTCAATTCAAAGGTTCCATTGTCAAACTGGCCTGTCTGCATTCACTTCGTACAATCGGTTGTTTCCTGTATACCCTTTCTCATCATTTAAACCCGGCTTACCTCTCCCCTACTCCACGCTATTCCCTTTCCTCATGAAATACTTTCCCATCCCCTAAAGTCCACTTATTGGTCCACCACTCACTCCTCCCGATCTTCTGTCCCCCACACAATGCTTTCTGTTCGCCTAAACCCTATCTCTCTGTCCCCACCCCATCGCATCCCCTTTCCCCATACAATATTTTCCAGTCACCTAAGCATCACTTATCTGTCCCCTTATCCTTCCCATTTCCTGTTACCCCCCACCCCCACCCCATCCTGTGGCCTACCCTACCTTCCCTTTTCTTTTGTGTTGTGCTGCTTTACGTATGCTTTTCATTTTGTTCCTTCTACTGGTAATTATTGCTCTACTGATTCAAATTATTCATTTATGATTTAAATCCATCCACGTGGATTTACGGACTATGAATAAATGAACCAACCAACCAAAAACAAGCTTTAATTCGATCAAAAACTAAAAGCAAGACTTGTTTTTAAACAATGCAAAGCACCACCCACCACCACTTCCCACCTTGTCTACCTCCTCTTGCTGTCTAACAAGACTAAAGGGAAGGAGCAGCAGGAGGTTTCCTTGAAGATTCAGAAATTTCATCCACAGATCTACCGAAAGTGAACGGCAATATTCATTTGAAAGAGAGAGAGAGAGAGAGAGAGAGAGAGAGAGAGAGAGAGAGAGAGAGAGAGACAGACAGACAGACAGACAGACAGAGATAGACAGACAGACAGACAGAGACAGGCAGACAGAAAGACAGAGAGACAGACACAGAGTTAGGCTATGTGATACTGCATTAGAATCCATTATTTAAAAGGGGTCTTTGATATTTCATTCCTACAGCTTGAGGCTGTATTTCATTCCTACAGCTTGAGGCTGTCACGACAGATACTGGCTACACATATCGTGTTCCTGTTCGTTGGCAGTTGTGCTTACCGGACAATGCACGTATGAGATAATATTCTGGCGCTCAGCCAGGGTATCATCAAGATCTTCAAAACGCACCTAAATAATGAGCTTGAATTCAGGCCAGCATGACCATCCTGTTGTTTTAGCATGTCATTTATTGCAATCGATAAACATTGCTTACTCTTTTTTGGAAGCCTTTGTATTTAGCATTCCCCTCACTGGTCATGGATATTATTGTTCTCTGCATCTGACACTCACCTCAGAACTCCATGACGAAAATGTGAAGCCATCCAGTTTCTGCCCGTACTAAACGATCAAAAACTACAGTGCCTTTCTTCTTAACGTAGTAATAATATTGATGACATCAACAACAATAGCCATTTCCATGGCGTTTCCCATTAATTCTTGATGCATACAAGATAAAACATGTCAAGACCATGGACAAATGTACAGTATGCTATACATAGATACCTGTATGCATACGTGCACACATCTAAGTTCCATACAAAATGCATACATGCATATAAGATAAATGAGTCAAAGAATTATATGTCTATTGGTGTATATTTGCATTTCATACTTAAAACCAAATCACCATAGGTTGAAAGTTTCAAGACTGAATTTGCTCTCTTCTTATTCGCAACTTGAACTTTGAATCCCCAGAGCTAAATTATTTTGTGCCCAACGTGCCACCCATCTCTAAAACCCAATGGAAGAAAGAAATTGATTTCAGCACAGACATCACAATGAAAAAACCGCCATGGCCTGTGATCTGTCAATATTTTCAAACAAGCTTCCCGTTCCCGTGAGACTGACGCCGACCTCGTTGCTTGCCTTATCAATTAGAGCTGCCATCTGGCCTGACAATCAGAGAAATTGAACTGGAAACTGCGCAAACCAGATTAAAATCACCAAAACATTATTTTATGGGCCGGATTTCCGCCATATGCCTCACGAATTGCATTGTCTTGGGAGAGAAAGAGATTGACATGGTCAGGATTTTTTTTCAATCTTGTTATAACAATTATCAGGACATTTTGATGTATAACTGCATTTTTACACAGTCGCAAGTCATAACCATTAAATTTATATTTGTTGAAGTATTTGTTGAGTACCAAGTGACCTGTTCTGTATCTGTTTTAAATCACAGGAAGCAAAAGTTGATTTGTTACACATGTTTGTATTTCAAGCCATGAGATTGTTCAGTTGGAGTGAAGCAAAGTGAGTGGACAGGAAGGGACTGAGAGGGAAATAGGAAGTCAATCCATGGCACCAGTCTTCAGGACTGATCCCCTTACTGATTGATTGTACGTAGTTGTTGTTCGTTTGCTTATTCTCAATGGGAATGTTTTCAAACTTCTGCCACTCACAATTCTTTTTGCCATGAACCATGCTAATATATTGAGTATCAGAGCCACCCCATCTAAACAGCTTTCTACGAGGTGTAAAACTTTGAAGATGCTATGGTTTGTTTCCCACTACAAGGGAAAGTCGTTCAAATCTGAGTTGACGAGTTGGAATATTTGACAATTACTGTTTTGGTAGTTTCTCATAATTTTTAAACTTATAAAATGAATCATATGGGGGAAAGCAATGGATTGTATTCATCTGACGTTTCATCAGTTCTGATGTGGAATCATTATTTGTTTTCCCTGTGTCTAGAGGGCAGGTTTGTAAACCCTTGTTGCAAACTCTGCTTACATTGTGGCAACATGATATACTTATAGCGGTCATACCTGGCCCATTATTGGAATAAGGGTAGACCAACACAGAGAATGATTTATATGTCGATTTCAACTGAATCACTGATAGACTGGGGAAAAAATGAAGTCTGAGGACAATGAACACCTTTATAACGTTTATCTCCACTGCAAAAGTGGCAGCAGTAGGGATGTGGGTTGGAAGCATTAGAGATCAAGATGGTCCAAATCTGTAAAAGGATTGTGACCTTTTCTTTTTGTTTTTTTTTTCTTATAACGTGTGTTTGCTTTTTTTTTTTTTTGCTTTGTTTTGTTTTGTCGAAGTTTTTAGACTAATATGACTACACTTTGTGCATATTTACTGGTAATTATTTGCCTATTGTTCAAAAAATGTAAACAAAAGATCTATTTTGGGGAGAATTAAACATACAGACCATGTATGTCATCTGCTCAAAAAGCGAGAGACAGACACATAAAACCCCATGAGCTGTCCAGATAGGATGGGTTAGTTTTGTTCTGAATGATTATAAAAAACCTGCAGCGTCAACAATATGGTGACATTGATGACATAATCTGATTAGTGTTTCATGCAAATAGTAAACATTTCCTTTTTCTAGACACTGATTGTAAAAACAGTAATACTAACATTTGGCACTTCTAAGCTGGAAAGTCTAACTGGCCAGGAGGCTGGGCAGTGCACGATCAAACACCAAACCTCAGCAAAGCTGCAGCAGTCGTAGTACACCATTTCTCTCCATCCACCCGTACTAAGTAAAGTCCGCCATTCTGATAGAGGCTGTAGTGAGAATTAGCGCCCCAAGAGTTGACCAACTGGTAACTATTGGGCGGAAATGCTGGGAAATGGGAGAAGCGAGGTCTTTCATGACTATCTCTGTCCACAGTCAATGTCATCCCCCTCGGGGCAAAGGTTACTAAGAGATTAGAGAGAAAGATAGGGTGGAACATGAAGATGCTGGCGGCGTCTTTAATGGGCTGGTAATGGCTGAGAGTGTCAACGACCCACTCCAGTCCATAATGACGGTTAGGGAAGGAAGGGATAGGAGCTGGGATAGGGTGAGTTTGGAAATTGGACTTGTTTCTCGCATTTTCTTTGCTAAAGCGCCTCTACATTCAGACGCTCTCTCTCTCTCTCTTTCTCTCTCTCTCATGCACACTCAAACACCTGTCTCTCTCTCTCTCTCTCTCTTGATAAAATACAATTTCAACATTAATGTTATCCAAGATTACATGAAACATTTCCTTTAAATGATATGACAATTTGATGATAATGAAACCCCAAACCTCTCTCCCTATTTCTACTCTCTCTCTCTCTCTCTCTCTCTCTCTCTCTCTCTCTCAGTCACTCACACTCTCTCTCTCACCTCCACTCTCTCTTTCCCTATTTATCTCTTGCTTTCTCTCTTCACCATATATCTTTCTCTCTTTTCCCTCCCCTTACCTCCTCAGATGTCCAACAATGGTGGATGGAGGTGCCTGTGTGTTGTCTTGTGGTCTGAAAGCACTGATGATGAGCCAGGAGTCCTACACCTGGCAGAGCCCTTCACCTGCAATTGTTGGGTGCAGCACACCACTCCTGGTCAGGCCTGTTGAGTGACTAGCCCCTGAAATCATCGCCAGCACCTCTACCCCCTGATGTACCATTAGTTTTCCATGTACGAGTGTTCAATGGTGAACTACACTGTATTAGTGTACCGGTGTAGTTTATTTGAAGATAGAGTAGACTACTACTCTGGACACTTTCAAAAATGTGTGGGTGGGGTGGGTGGGGGGGGGGGGGTGCACGTGCGCAAGTGCATGAGTGTGTGTGTGTGTGTGTGTGTGTGTGTGTGTGTGTGTGCAAGTGAGTAAGAGAGAGCGAGAGAGAGAGAGAGAGAGAGAGAGAGAGAGAAAGAGAGAGCGCATGTGTGTGTGTGTGTGTGTGTGTGTGTGTGTGTGTGTGTGAGCGCAAGCATGTGTGTGTGTGTGTGTGTGTGCTTGTGTGTTGTTGTGTGTGTGTGTGTGTGTGTGTGTGTGTGTGCACATGTGTTTTCTGTGTGTGTATGCATGCACGCATGAGCATGGCATTCAAATTTGTGTTGTTTTAAAGTGGAATTTTTTTTCAAAGTGGCATTTATTTTTTCTAATGTGAATCACTTTTCATAACATTGGTCACCACACTAACTTCACTTTTAATCAGTTCCCATTTTCACCCACCTCAGACTTTGCCTCGCGCACCTTTGTAATGGCGAACTCTGACACAATGTAGTCAAACAACGCTTAATTGGGGTATATTGAGAAAATAAATACAGCACTTCACATCGTTGTGAGAACAGCAAGAATTTCAAGGGCTGGTCGCTCAACACAGGCCTCTTCAACTTGGCATCTGCACAGTATCTCAAGTGATGGAGTCCCAGCTGTGCTGATGTGTTGATGCTATCATGCTGAGAGGATGTTGGCAGACATCAAGAGCACACCACCCACCGGCTTGTCCATGGCCAGCAGGGGTGGAAAGCGGAAAGGAATGGAAACGACTTTCAATTTTCTCCCGATTGTCTAAGGCCTTCTGGCAGTGATTGAATTTTGGGGAAACTGTCCGATAATTGCCTCAGCAAGCAGGCTTTCAAACAGAAAACAAGAAAATTAGCCTCCCAAGGGAAAAGAACGTGAAATGTCTGGATGGATTAGTTGGTTTTTTGTATTTTCGGTTCACGTGTGCAGGTGCCTTAGTTGTCAATACATATCATCTGTCATCCAGTCTATGGCATTTACCAACCATCAAGGGAGAGTCATGGACGAAAAATCTCTACTTCCATTATTCTCTTTTTTCCACAATTAGTGACGCACAGTACATACTGAGTCATTGGTTCATTATGTCTGAATTCGAGAGAATTTCCGTAGCGTTCGTTCATTCACATTAGAATGCAGAAAACAATGTATAATGGTGCCCTTGTGATGTTCTACTTTGCAGCCCTTAAGGCTGTATCACTCTCCATTGTTTTCCTTCCATGCATATTCCAGGATTTAGGATAGCACTGATGATGTGCAGAAACTGGTACACTTTGGACCTCCAACACTAGTTACACGACTTCCCTTTCCACTCACCCCTTTGAGGTTCAATGAAAATGCACAAACAGTACTATCATTCAACAGGTAATTTGTGTGAAAAAATTTACATAAATCTAAAAAATTTTGGAAACGATAAAAATTTTGGGGTCAACAAAGTGTTGAAATACATTGAACCAAACATTTTGTAAATATACGTGTAAAATAACAACAGAGATCCTTGCTTGGATACATTCAACAAAACACATTAAAACAGAACATCAATTTTCAAAATGAGAATTCTTAAATTTCCCTCCAAAGACTTCCATACCAAAAGGTATGTTTACATAGATGTGAAGTTTCTGCAATCAAGCCACATAGCCATTCAAGATCCATTGTTAAAAGAGTGTCAGTCACGCAAACACCAAAAAGCGAACTAAGACACCTTAATCATGTTTCTTTCTAAGTAACAACACTTTGCATGAATGTAATGGAATTCCATGCATTCAGATGTAAAAACCACAGGCTGAAATAACTGTAACAATTTACATTAACCTGTTTGTCAATGCTGGAACCTTTTCATTCCTTATCATCTAGGATTCTTTTCTTTTCTTTTGTGTCTACAGCTCGAGACGTTAAACAATGTATTAACTGCTTATGTACAGGCACTTACCTTTTCATAATGATCAAGCATACCAGATAAGAATGCTGTCATCTAACACTCAACGAAGAATCGAACACCATCATGGCTGGCGTAGAATTAGAGGAAAGGGTGATTTCTTTTTTCACTGCCTCAGTACTGTGCCGATCCTTTTCTCCTGTGAGGTCTGATTTCCTCTGACCCAGCCCAACCATTCAGCCCTGGGTCTTGCCTTTGATGGGTGGCCATCTTGGCACCAGCCTGACAAATCCTCCCCAACGACAGGGCTCTTGGCGAGCATAAAGCTGTCCCTGCCTGACGCTGCTGGTGGGATTAATGGACAGCGCCCTATGACGGCCCAAAGACTGTAGTTCTGAGGCAAAGACTCCCGTTTCCTTTTAT
>JADBJO010001012.1:12500-20000 GCA_016801955.1 Conus betulinus
CATATTTATACATACATGCATAAAAAACACACACACACACACACACACACACACACACACACACACACACACACCCCCTTTCACTATATTCCCTCCCCCACCCACCCACACCCCCACCCTACCACCCACCTACACATACACACACACACACACACACACACACACACACACACACACACACACACACACACACACACACACACACACACACACACACACGTAGTGGACTGTACACAACAGCCAAGTCAATACACTAGATCAACGTTCCAGGTACCAGGTTAGTGAAGGAAAGGGAGGTGAGTTCAAATTCTCTTTCTGACAGTTTCCCAAGCTTCCCTGCTTACTTTCTGATGCTGTGCACTTTGTGTTACTGTAGGGTCTTTTTCCGTGGCTGGGGACTCGCACAGTCCAATAGGCTGACTATGCCAAGAAAAAAAACTGATCTTTGGAGAGGGAGAGAAAAATTGAGTGGGAAGGGTGGGGCGGGAGATAGAGTCTGCATGCAGGGATGGTTTGAGGAAAAATATGAACAGAAAGGAAAAAGGAAAAAATGTAGTGCACCATCTTGTGGAGGAGAGAGAGAGAGAGAGAGAGAGAGAGAGAGAGAGAGAGAGAGAGAGAGAGAGAGAGAGAGAGAGAGAGAGAGAGAGAGAGATAATGATGGATTTACTGGCAGATTACTTGCAGTCTTCATGTTGGGAAATGACTGAGAGAGAGAGAGAGAGAGAGAGAGAGAGAGAGAGAAGCTCAACATTGCTTTTTTTTAAAAAAGAAAGGATTCTTTAACGGATTTGTCACTTTCCTTCAGGCTAAGTATTGATAGGGCCGGGACTGATGTTTTGGCGATACTGATCATAGAGCCTAATCACTTGGAATGACCAGGTACTGACCACCCTCATGGCGTCTATCTGCTGGTGCCAAACTGTCATGATCCACTTCTGCTGTATGGGCGCCACGTGACTCTCCTCAACATCTCCGCCTGCATTCCTGGTGTTCGTGAGCTGGCGTTTGTGTGCTGCACAACAACGAAAAGAGCAAATTCGGTTCAATTCAAAGGTTCCATTGTCAAACTGTCCCGTCTGCATTCACTTCGTACAATCGGTTGTTTTCTTGTATACCCTTTCTCATCATTTAAACCCAGCTTACCTCTCCCCTACTCCACGCCGTTCCCTTTTCCTCACGAAATGCTTTCCCATCCCCTAAAGTCCACTTATTGGTCCACCACTCACTCCTCCCGATCTTCTGTCCCCACACAATGCTTTCTGTTCGCCTAAACCCTATCTCTCTGTCCCCCCCTCCCCCCCCCCCCCCCCCCCCCCCCCCCACCCGCGCGCCCATCGGATCCCCTTTCCCCATACAAGATTTTCCGGTCGCCGAAGCATCACTTATCTGTCCCCCCAATCCTTCCCATTTCCTGTCACCCCCCACCCCCACCCCATCCTGTGGCCTACCCCTACCTTCCCTTTTCTTTTGTGTACTGCTTTGCTTCTGCTTTTAATTTTGTTCTGTTCTACTGGTAATTATTGATCTACTGATTCAAATTATTCATTTAGAGTTTGAATCCATCCACGTGGACTTACAGACTATGAATAAATGAACCATCCAACTGAAAAAAGCTCTTATTTAATTAAAAAAACAAAAAAACAGCAAGACATCACTTTCAACAATGCTAAACACCTCCCTTACTCCTCACCTCATCCACCTCCTGTCGGTGGTCAACTAAACTAAAGGGTAGGAGCAGCGGGATGTTTTCCTGGAAGATACTAAAATTTCATCCACAGACCTACTGAAAATGAACAGCACTACTCATATAAGAGAGAGAGAGAGAGAGAGAGAGAGAGAGAGAGAGAGAGAGAGACAGAGAGAGAGAGACAGACAGACAGACAAACAGAGAGGGAGTTATGCTATGTGATATTGTATCAGAATCCATTATCTAAAACGGGTCTTTGACATTTGATTCCGACAGGTTGAGGCTGTCACGACAGTTATTGGCTACACATATCTTGTTTCTGTTCGTTGGCAGTTGTGCTTACCAGATAGAGCATGTGTGAGATTATACCCTGGCGGTCGGCCAGGATTGCCAAGAGTTTCAGAGCGCATCTAAATAATGAGCTTGAATTCAGGCCAGCACGATCGTACAGATTTTTTAATCATTAATTGCAACAGATAAACATTCTTTACTCTTTTTCTGGAAACTTATTCAGCATTTTCCTAACTGGTCATGGAGATTATTGTTCTCTGCATTTGACGCCCGTTTCAGATCTCCACGACGAAAATGTGAAGCCATCCAGTTTCTGCCTGTACAAAATGATCAAAGACTGCAATGCCTTTCTTCTTAACGTTGTGATAATGTGATAATAGTAATGACATCAACAATAACAGCCAATTCCAAATGTCAAATGTACAGCACACTATACATAAATAGCTGTATGCATGCGCACACACGTGAGTTCCATATAAAATGTATACATGCATGAAAGACAAATACATTTAAGAAATATATGTCTATTTGTGTATATTTGTGTTTCATACTTTCAACTAAATCATCGCTGGTTCCAAGTTTCAAGGGTGAATCAATCTCAGTCTGTTCCCTTTCTCGTCCCAACTTGAACTTTGGAACCCCAGAGTTATTATTTTGTGCCCCGACGTGCCACCCGTCTCTAAAAACCCGATGGAAAGAAAGAAATTGATTTCTGCACAGACATCACAATGAAACATCCCCGTGGCCCGTGATCTGTCAATATTTTCAAACAAGCTTCCCATTCCTGTGAGACTGACGCCGATCTCGTTGCTTGCCTTATCGATTAGAGCTGCCATTTGGCTTGACAATCAAAGAAATTAAACCGGAAACGACACAAACCAACCTAAAACCACCAGAACATTATTTTGTGGGCTGGGTTTCCGCCTTATGCCTGATGAGCTGCATTGTCTTGGGAGAGAAAGAGATTGATATGGTCAGCATTTCTTTAAAATCTTGTAATTATCATCAGTGCATTTTGATGTATGACTGCATTTTTTTTAAACAGTGGCAAGTCACAAATATTGGTTAATTGTTGAGCACCTAGTGACCTATTCTCTCTCTGCTCTGAATAACAGAAAGGAAATTTGTTTACACACATGCTACTTTGAGTGGAGCAGAATGAACGGATCTGAAGAGATGGGGTGAAGAAAGGAAAGAATTCCATGGCATGTCCGTCTTGAGGGACCGATCCTCTTATTTACTGTTTGTGCGTTGTTGTTGTCCATCTGTTTATTCTCCATGAGAATGTTTTCAAAATTCTGTCACTCACAATTCTTTTTAATGTGTACCATGCCAGTATATTGAGTTTTCCTTAAACTGAGCCATCCCACCTAAAAACATGTGCTACAAGGTGTAAAACTTTGAAAATGCTGTGGTTGTTTCCCGCAACAAGGAAAGACCATTCAAATCTTAGTTGATGAATATTTGACAATTAGTGTTTGGTTGCTTGTGATATTTGTTTTAACTTATAAGATAAATCATATGGGGGAAAAGTGATGGGCTGTATTGATCTGAGGTTTCATCAGTTCTGATATGGAATCATTTATTTTCCTCTGACTTAAAGGCAGTTTCACAAACCCATGATGCAAACTGTGCTTACATTTGGACCATGGGACATTCTTGTAGGGGGCATAGCTGTCCCATTAGTGGAATACAAGTAGACAAATATAAAAAAAAAATTCATGCATCGGTTTCGACTGAATCACAAACATACTGAGGAAAAAAAAACTAAAACGCTCAGAAAAAATAAGCACGCCAATATGTTTGTCTCCCACTGAAATAATGGTGGGGGTAGGGATGTGGGTTGGAGGTGTTAGAGATCGAGTTGGTCCAATTATTTAAGGACTCTGACTTTTTTTTGTTCTTGTTTTGTTTTGTTTTGTTTTGTCAAAACTGTGTTTACTAATATGAATACACTTTGAGTATGTTACTGGTAATTAGTTCAAAACTTGTACAAAGAGATTGATCAGGAGGAGAATGAGATATACTGAACAAGTATGTCATATCTGCTCAAAAAGACACACACACACACACACACACACACACACACACACACACACACACACACACACACACACACACACACACACACACATCACATCACATAAACTGTCCAGACAGGATGGGTTTGTTTTGTCCTGAATGATTACAAAAAGATCCTGGTGTGTCAACAATATGCTGACATTGATGACAATCTGACAGGTGTTTTTAATGCAAAAGAGTAAATATCTCCTATTTCTTAATGATTTTGAAAACAGTAATAACAATGTTTGGAAGCTTCTGAGCAGGTAAGTCTAACTGGCTGGGAAGATGGGCAGTGTGCAACTGAACACCAAACCTAGGGTGAGGAAGTCATCATGCTTCATCTCGTTCTCTCCATCCGGCCATTCTTAGTAAAGTCTGCTATCTGGGTAGAGGATGCAGTGAGAATCAGTGCCCCGAGGAGCTGGCCTACCCAATAACAATTGGGCGGACATGCCGGGAAATAGGAGAATCGAGGTGTTTCATGGCTGTCCTTGTCAACATTCGATGTCACACCCCTTGGGGTTGCGATGCAAAGGTTACTAAGAGATTAGAGAAAGATGGGGGTGGAATATGAAGACTCTGGCGGCGTCTTTAAAGGGCTGGTAATGGCTGAGGGTGTCAACGACCCACTCCACTCCGTAATGACGGTTAGGGAAGGGTAGGGAGCTGGGATAGGGTGAGTTCGGAAGTTGGACTGGTTTCTCGCGACTTTCTTTGCACGCCTCTGCGCGTGGTCCCTCCTCCCCTCTCCCCCCCCCCCCCCCCCCCACACAAATTCAACATTAACAATGTCCCAAGTTAATATAACACATTTTCTTTTAATTATTCTCATAATAAATGGCGTTTTAGCCCATTATCTCCCTCTCCTTTCCTCTCTCTCTCCTTCTCTTCCTCGCTCTCTCTCTCTCTCTCCCTCGCTCTTTCTCTCCCTCTCTCTCTCTCTCTCTCTCTCTCTCTCTCTCTCTCTCTGTCTGCCTGACTTCCTCCCTCTCATCCTCCTTCCCTCCCTCTTTCTGAAATACAAATACTACATTAACAGTATCCCAAGATAATATGATTCCTTTGTCTTTTGTCAATCTGATAATAAATGGCAATTAAACCCAAAATCTTCCTCCACCCCTTCCCTCCTCTGTCTCTCTTTCTGTCTCTCTCAGTCTCTCCCTGTCTCCCCCCTCTCTCTCTCTCTCTCTCTCTGTATGTGTGTGTGTGTGTGTGTGTGTGTGTGTGTGTGTGTGTGTGTGTGTGTGTGTGTGTGTGTGTGTGTGAAGTCAAGTCAAAATCATCTTCATTGAGGGTTTAAAGAATAAGCTTTCCAGCTTTTTTACATCCTGCCCTCTTTTAAAAAGCACACAATTTCTATCATGCAAATGCATAACTCTCATATGAAATATGAAACAATAATGAAACTATTGCTAGAACATCAAGTTCAAGCACACACACACACACACACACACACACACACCACACACACACACACACACACACACACACACACACACACACACAGAGAGAGAGAGAGAGAGAGAGAGAGAGAGAGAGAGAGAGAGAGAGAGAGAGAGAGAGAGGGGGAAAAGGGGATCGTATTGATGGAAATAACATTGATTGATGCGCAGAGTTTCTATCAGATGCATTTTTAGTGCTTTTTTAAATGTCTGTTTTGAGGGACATGATTTTATGGAGGAAGGCAAATCATTCCGTGTGGTCCCTCCAGAATACAAAAAAAAACCCTGATTTATAAAGATTGCTTTGAGGTCTGGGAAGAGACAGTTTATGTGTATGTCTGTAACTACTGAAGACAAAGCTTTCAATGATTTCTTCAGGGCTGATCCATTCATTACATTGTACATGAACAAGCATTTGTTGAAGTAGAGTCTGTCTTTGAACGGAAGAATATTGAAAGTTTTGAAATAACTCTTTGTCAAGGTATTGGATTTCAGCCGAATTAATTTAAATGGCCCTTTTATGCAGACAACTTACTAGTTTCAGATTAGTCTTACTGGCATTATCCCATAACTTGGTTGCATAATTAAGAGAAAGGATGTACGCATGAAAGATTGTCTTTCTGGAATGAAGATTTTTTTAAAGTTGATATATTCTCTTAGAAATACGTTTTCCAAGATCCGCAATGTGGTAAGACCAAGATAAATCATTGTGAATGATAACACCTAAAACTCTATGCGATGTAACCTCTTCAGTCTTATGCTCTTGGGCACGTAATGGCGCAAATGAGGATTTCATTTTCTGTTGTTTTTGACATGTTGTGACATACATGCATTTGGTTTTTTACTAGCACTGAGGGATATATGATTCATTTCTATCCATGCAATTAGCTTGTTGATATTTTTCTGCAGGTTGCTTACCAGTTCAGTAGGGTTACTACTATGAGATTGTAATGAGGTATCAACAGCAAACATTTCACAACATTCTATAAACAATGGTAAGTCATTAATATAATTAGAAAAAGTAGAGGCCCTGACACTGACCCCTGAAGGACACCAAATTTTAAAGGGAGTAACTTCGACCTTTTGGAGTTAATTTCAACAAGCTGTTGACGATCAGTGGGAAGCAAGGTAAAGTATTTTAAGGCTGTATTCGATACTTTTGTAACACATAAGCTTTTTTTTTTTTTATTAGAAGGGAGTGGTTTATAACGTCAAACACTTTTGCAAAAATCTCCAAAAAGAATTCCAGTAAGGTCATCATTGCTCATGTTTGTAAGACATCTATCGAGAAGTTGTACAAGAGCAGTGTAACGAGTGATTTTCTCAAAAACCTGATTGATTTCATGAATCAGATCGTAATATTTAAGATGAGAATATAGGTGTGTTTGAACATGTCTTTCTAGTGGTTTAGACAAAAGCGATAATATTGAGATAGGTCTATAGTGTGTGTGTGTGTGTGTGTGTGTGTGTGTGTGTGTGTGTGTGTGTGTGTGTGTGTGTGTGTGTGTGTGTGTGTGTGTGTGTGTGTGTGGAATACAAATGCAATGCAAACAATATCATAAGACAATGATATGTTTGTTATTAATCAATCTGATAATAAATATCAATTAAGCTCTCAACCCTCCCTCCCCTTCCTTCCTCCTCTTCCTCCTCTCTCTCTGTCTTTCTCTCCCTCCCTCCATCTCTCTCTCTTTCTGAAATACAAAAAAAAGTAATAATATCCCAAGATGATATAATACACTTGTCTTCAATCATTCTGACAATAAATGGCAATCAAGCCTACTACCCCCCCCCCCCCCCCCCCCCACCCCCCCAGCTCTCCTCTCTCTCTCTCTCTCTCTCACCTTCTCTCTCTCTCTCTCTCTCTCTCTCTCTCTCTCTCTCTTCTCTCTTTCTCTCTCTCTTCTCTCTCGCTCGCTCGCTCGCTCGCTCTCTTCCCCTCTCCCCCTTTCACCACCACTTTAATCTCAGCACTGCTGATGATCCAGGAGTTCTACACCTGCCAGAGCCCTT
>JADBJO010001012.1:30000-32500 GCA_016801955.1 Conus betulinus
CACACAAACACACACATGTACGTAAACTCACCCGTACGCGTACGCACTCACGCACACATGCGCATGTATACATACACGTACTCACACACGCACATACGCGAGAGTGCGCGCGCACCCGCACACGTGCGCTCTCGCTTGTTTGTACGCACACACTCGACACATACACACACGCACGCACGCACGCACTCACGAGCACGCACGTACGGACGGACGCACGTTCGCGCGCGCACACACACAAACACGCACACACACACACACACACACACACACACACACACACACACACACACACACACACACACACACACACACACACACACACACACACACACACACACACACACACAAACACACACATTCATGCATGTACACATGCAAGCGCACGCACACACACTCTCACACCACACACACACACACACACACACACACACACACACACACACACACACACACACACACACACACACACACACACACACACACACACGCTCGCGCGTGCTCGTACTTCAAACTTACGCTTGCTCTCACGTACACACGCGCACGCACACACACACACACACACACACACACACACACACACACACACACACACACACACACACACACACACACACACACACACATACACACACACACACAGGCGCGTGCGCGCGCGCACGCACATATGCGGAAAGCGGGATTCAGATAAGCAAGTCGAATCAAGTGGGCCATTGACACTAATTGAAACATCTCTAAAACAAACTCACGCCAAATCACGGCTCAGCAGCTGTTGTGTTATTTCACATCGCAACGGATCAAAGATGGTTTGTTGAACTCGAATCAAGAACTTTCAAGAGGCGAAAGGTATGTGGACTTGAGAACTCTCAGGATTTAAAGATATGATTTGTTTTATTACAAAACCCTCTTGTTCTGCTTTGTTCACACTTCCATTTCAGAAACATAAGAGTCAAGAAGACTATTCGCTCCCACCTCCCCCCCCCCCCCCTCCCTCCCTTCTCCCCTTGCTTTCCAGTATCACCCTATTTCCCTTAGAATACACCACTCTACCACCCCACCCATCCTCGCTACAATTCAGTGATCTGTAATAGAGCAACATGGCGAAGTGGAACCATTTTCTGTGGAATGAAGATGAATTGGGACCTCAGACATGCTACTCCTTTCCAGTAATCTCCTCTTCCACCTCTTTCATCAACACAACAACCAGCAGCTGTCCCCTTCTGCTGCTGAATATAATGCTTAGTGTCTTATTCTAGTGTCTTCCTTCATAACCGACAATGTTCTTTAGTGTCTCAGTCTAGAATACTGTTTGATAGCTGAAAATATGGTTTGGTGTCTGATTCTAGCGTCCTCTTTTACACATCAAGATGTGGTTTAGTGTCTTATTCTGGTGTCCTCTGTCATGTCCGAAAAAATCTGTTTAGTGTCTCATTTGACTGCTTGCTCAACACCTGAAAATGTGGTTTAGTGTCTTATCCTAACGTCCTCTTTCACAGTTGAAGATGTGCTTTAGTGTATCATTCTGACGTCCTCTTTACAGTTGAAGATGTGCTTTAGTGTCTCATTCTGACGTCCTCTTTCACAGTTGAAGATGTGCTTTAGTGTCTCATTCTAACGTCCTCTCTCACTGTTGAAAATGTGCTTTAGAGTCTCATCCTAAAGTCCCCTCACTGTTGAAGATGTGCTTTAGAGTCTCGTTCTAACGTCGTCTCTCAGTGTTGAAGATGTGCTTTAGAGTCTCGTTCTAACGTCGTCTCTCAGTGTTGAAGATGTGCTTTAGAGTCTCGTTCTAACGTCGTCTCTCAGTGTTGAAGATGTGCTTTAGAGTCTCATTCTAACGTCCTCTTTCACAGGTGAAGATGTGCTTTAGAGTCTCGTTCTAACGTCCTCTTTCACAGGTGAAGATGTGCTTTAGTGTCTCGTTCTAACGTCCTCTTTCACAGGTGAAGATACGCTTAAGTGTCTCGTTCTAACGTCCTCTTTCACAGGTGAAGATGTGCTTAAGTGTCTCGTTCTAACGTCCTCTTTCACAGGTGAAGATGTGCTTAAGTGTCTCGTTCTAACGTCCTCTTTCACTGCGTACTGTTGAAGATGTGCTTTAGTGTCTCGTTCTAACGTCCTCTCTTTCACTGCGTACTGTTGAAGATGTGCTTTAGTGTCTCGTTCTAACGTCCTCTTTCACTGCGTACTGTTGAAGATGTGCTTTAGTGCCTCGTTCTAACGTCCTCTTTCAAAGGTGAAGATGTGCTTTAGTGTCTCGTTCTAACTTCCTCTTTCACTGCGTACTGTTGAAGATGTGCTGCTTTAGTGTCTTATTCTAACGTCCTTCTTCACTGTTGAAGATGTGCTTTAGTGTCTCATTCGAACGTCCTCTTTCACAGCTGAAATATGCTTCAGTGTTGCAGTCAAGCGTCCTGTTTCAAAACTAAAAATGCGTTTTAGGGTCACAGTCCAGAATCCTCTATCAAAGCTGAACATGTGGTTTACACTCTCACTCTAGCGT
>JADBJO010001012.1:60000-62500 GCA_016801955.1 Conus betulinus
GAGAGAGAGAGAGAGAGACAGACAGACAGACAGACAGACAGACAGGCAGGCAGACAGGCAGACAGACAGACAGACAGACAGGCGACACAATTTCTGTTGCGCTGGACCATCAACCATCGTGACTGGTTTCATGTCCAGCGCTTGAGAATACACCGTGTCTCTTCCGTCAGCTCATCCTTTAGATGTGCAACGATGAAGAGAGTAGTCATCTGAAAGTAAGGTCGATCACAGAGAAAGAAAGGAAAATAACAATTCAGACTCTTCAGTTTGAAAAACAAGCGCTTTAAATATCTTACCAATTTTCATACTGTAGAAACGCCGTTATCTTTTCTGTCATAAACCCTCCATCCGCATCCACTCAGCTCGCCCCTTTGTGACTTGCCTTGATGGAGGCATCATGAAAAGAATGCTGGGTCCAGAGTGAATTCCATGCCTGTTGATGCTTCTGGCGTGTGTAACAAGAATGATTCCTTTGCGACACGGGAGGGGAGGGGGGGGGAGGGGGGTTGGAGGAAGAGGGGGGGGGGGTGTCAAGAGTTTACACGTTTTGACTAATGTTAGCAGATGTAACTTTAACCATGAAAATACGCTCAGAATGTGTAAAAACGTTCCACTGAAAAACAGTATAGAAATTTCCACAGGTCCTAACGATGTAAAGACCGAACATTTGTTCATGTTAACATAGTAATTTCTTGTACACATGGGATAGATATGATAGCCCAGATAGAATAAAGATGCTGAATGCCGAACGGGCTGAAAAAAAAGGGCAGGAAAACAAGAAAGAGCCCGACTGAAGATAAAGAGTGAGTTTTGTGTTGATAATGTCTCTCACAGCTAGAGGCTTTGACACATAAAAAAGGGGAAAAAAGTAACAGCATACAGACAGGCTGCAAAACTGACGTGAGAAAGACAACAGCGTGATCGTCCCAGCGTGCACGATGTACTACCCTTTTCCTTATGATTTTGTCCTTCTCTCTTCTTTCTTTCTCTTTCTTTTTTTCTTTTCTTCTTTCCTTCTCTCTTTCTTTCCTCCTTCCTTCCTTCTTTCTGTCTTTTCTTCTTTCCTTTTTTTTTTTCTTCATTCTTTCTTTCTTTCCTTCCTTCTTTCTTTCTTTCTGTCTTCTTCCTTCCTTCCTCCTTCCTTCCTTCTTTCCTTCCTTCCTGTCTTTTCCATGTGTTTAATCCTTTCAATGTTATGTCAACGCCTGTAAGATTTATGGTCGCTATTTTCAAAGGCTGGTAAATCTATTCTTTCTAAAGCCATATTCCACTACTTCAAGAAACGTAAAGGAAAAATAGTTCTGAATCTCTGTTAGAAGCTTTCTGTTCATCGGGCGACTTGCAAGATTTGTAAGTGTAGTAGTATCGTTTGTGATTCAGAAATCGGCCGTATTGATTTTGGCGATTAATGCACCTGTTTTAACGATACTACTGTAAGACTGATAGATGTCGGAATATAGCATTTTTACAACATACAGTGAATGCGTTGAAGCAAAGTCTTCTTCTCTTTCATACCAGCCGCCGTGGCGAAGTGGTTAGCGTCGCGGACTCCCGGCTGGGAGGTCGTGGGTTCGAATCCCATCAGAGTCATGTGGGTTTTTTCTGCCCCGACCGGCTCCTACCCAGAGTTGAGTTTGCTGCGGACTCAGTTGGGAAGACTGGACCACACAGTCGAATTTCATCCACTTAATGGATGCGTTTCTGAGAGTGTTGCTCAAATTTCCTGACCAACACTGCAGGTGCCTGTATCTCTCGGGCCTGGTTGACGCCAGGATATGTTATGAAAGGAAGCGTAGAGTACAGCCCTGTCATGTAGTCTCAGACCGAAATGGAAATCCGTAGCATCATCTTAATCATCCTCATTCTCATCGATCAGCATTAAAAAAAAAAAAAATGTCTCAAATTCTGTGGCCCTTCATGCCCTGCTCTCATGGGACCTCAATTTCGATGTCCTCTCCACGTCTGTGGCCTTGGTTTGGTTCCGTCGGGGTCACCGGTATCGGTGGGTCCATGGGGGCTGTCGTTGGACGGACGTGGTGGCGCCCTCCGGAGGGAGAGCTCACTCACGCCGGCTCCACGACTAAGCAATTATTGTCGTCAGTAGGGGGCTTAGTAGGTGGTGTCCTGCGTATGTTAGATCAGAACAGGCGCCACTGAACACCACCGAAGTGACTCGGCAGCAGTGCAGTGTCTCCTCCGGTGGGTTGCCTCTTGACGACTTGACATTGACTGCTCCCTGTGGATTGCCGGGTGCCGTGGCTGCGGCGGGACCAGCCGGGCTGTGGCTGTGGACGGGATGTCGGAATGAGCGGCGTGGGTACACTGCCTCTGAGATGGCGCAGAAGTTGGGACAGCAAAAAAAAAAAAAAAAAAAAAAAAAAAAAAAAAAAAAAAGTTTCTCTTTCCATGTCCATCTTCAGTCTGTTGTTCTTTCTTCTATGTTTACCCAGTGATCATACATCTGTCAGACAAAAGGTGATGTGTTTTGTTGATTATACAT
>JADBJO010001012.1:67500-70000 GCA_016801955.1 Conus betulinus
GGGAGGAGGATCCCCCGGGCGATCGGGGAGACATAGGAACGACGAGGAGGGCTGAGGTGAGTACTAGTTGAGAGAGGCACTTATTGAGGAAGAGTCCCCATGTGAGCCTGAACGCCGACTGTCCGGGGGATGGAGGAAATGAACGACCAGTAATGAACATGAGCTCACTTTACGTGGAATCCGGCGAATGAACAGTCAAGTGGCATGTCGGCTTGCTTCTTCATCTCGCGAACATCGTAATCGCAGAAAAGAAACGGAAAACCTTAAACTTCAACTTTTCCGAGAGCACACCGATGGCGAGAGGCTGATAGACGACGGCCGAGACCTGAGCGTCACGAGACCACGGACGATCGCGACGTACTGATGGCGAGAGAGAGGGAAGAGACCCCGTACGATGAGACCGAGAGAGACAGTGAGATGAACGAGGGGTCTAGCAGAGACAGAGAGAGGCATGAGTGGACGAGAGCGAGGAGGGCTATGACGAGGTGTCAGAACGTGCCAGCAGACTATCCTTTCATTTTGAGTTATTCCGGTGCAGCACTGAAAAATGCAGTTTGTCTCTTCTCCCATCAGCTCAACAGTTAGATTGCAATAGTGAAATGGAAGAGGGTGATAATTTTTTTTTTTTTACTACAACGAATGAAAAGTCAACTGAAAATAAGGTTGATGCACAGAACAGAAGAAACGTTTAATAAATATTTCTGACTGAATCAGTTTGAAAAGAAGTGCTTCAAATATTCACCATATTTCATACTTCTAAGAAACGCCCTCTATCTTTTCTGTCATACATCCTGCATCAATATTTCACCCAGCTGACCGCCTTTGTGAATTGTCTTGATGCTTCAGCCATTAGAAAAAAAAAACCTGTACTTGGGTTTCTGATTGAGTCTCATGCCTTTTGATGCTTTTGATGCATGTAACAAAAATAATTCCTGGAGACATGGGGAAAGGTTATGCTTGGAGTTTAGATTTGCACTTTTTGTTTAATATTTGCACATGCAGGTTTTTGTTTTTTTTGTTGTGCGTGAGAATACGGTTATAAAGTATGCAGCATACCATGACTACAATATAGGAACTTCCACAGGTATTGACGATAAAAAAAGCCAAAACATGATAATTTCTTGCATGTCAAATACCCCCTGGGATAGAGATAAAATCCCAAATAGAATAAAGATGCTAAATGCGGAGTGGGGTTAAAAAAAAAGAGGGGGGGGGGGGGGGGGGGGGGGGGGGGGGGGGGGGCAAAACAAGAAAAAGCCCGACTAAAGATAAACAGTGCGAGCTGTTTTAATGTCTTTCAGTTTGAGGCCAGACAGATTAAAAGAAAACAAAATTACAACATACAGACAGGCTGTAAGTTTAGTTTCATTTTCATCAAGAAGGCGTCACTGCGCGCAGACTAATCCATATACGCTACACCACATCCGCTAAGTTTTGAGACCACACTGCGCATGATTTTAAGCTGATGGATAAATTAAATTTACAACTAAGATGAGAGAATTGAAGAAGACGGTCTCGTGGCTACTACTTAGCAGATGTCAAAAACAAGTTGTAAAAGGACGGACAAAGACAACAGCGTGATCTCCCCAAAGCGCACGATGTATTTCTCTTTTTCCGACGCCTTTGTCGTTCTTGTTCTTTCTCCTTCCTTCCTTTCTTTTTCTATATTTTTTTCTTTCTCTTCCTTTTTCTTCTTTTTTTTTTTTTTTTCTTTCTTTTTTCTTTCTTCCTTCCTTTCTGTCTGTCTTTCTTTCTCTCTTTTCTCATGTGCTGAATCTTTTCAACGTTGTGCCAGCGCTGGCAAAGATTACACTCGCTATTTTCAAAGGCCGGTAAATCTTTTTTTTTCGAAGCTATATTCTGCTGTTTCAAGTAACGTAAAGGGAAAAATAGTTCTAAATCTTGTAAAAGGCTTTCTTTTCATCTGACGTCTTGCAAGATATATATGTATCTCTTGTAGTATCGTTTGTGATGTACAAATTGGCTATCGTGATTGGGCGATTAATGCACCTGTTTAAATGATACAACTTGATGACTGATAGATGCGTCAATACGGCATTTTCACAACATTGGCACTGAAGTGTTAACGCTTTGAAGCAAAGTCTTCTCTTCCGTGTCCCTCTTCAATCTTAGTTCTTTCTCCTATGTTTATCCCAGTGGTGGTGTACATCTTTCAGAAAAAGTGATGTGTTTTGTTGATTGCACGTGATGTCACTGAAACCCAATTCAGAATGAAAGATGAGTCTCTGCACTGTTGATGCCAGCTGGTAGTTTTATCAGGGATCTGTTTCGGGTTTCCTCTTTCTACGAGTGTTGAAGAAACTTTCGCGATATGCTATTTCTGGATTACACACGATGCATCGACACTGATTGTTTGCCAACGTTTACTGGAAGACCGCGTTCTAGAACTTTCTGATGGGTCGAAAGAGAGGTGAATGAGGTAGCGAGGGTAAGGATGAGAGGAATGGATTACAGAGACAGAAGACCCCCGGAGGGAGGG
>JADBJO010001012.1:75000-77500 GCA_016801955.1 Conus betulinus
GGTAACACTAAACAATATACACTAGTCGAGCATGTGTGGAAAAAACAGGTTGTGGTTATCATGCGCTTTCCATAATTGGTAAGCTTGTCTGTGTGCCGCAGAGTTCAGTGGGTTTGGAATGAGATGAGTCACATACATTTGGGGGCCGTACTGAAAGAATTTTTTAAATGCTACCGATGCAGTGAATTGCCCAGTGGATGTGCCTGTAAGCATACACATTTTTTTTTTTTTTGCATTAGAGTATACTGGTCTTCTGGCAAAACTGAATGATACAGATCTTACTTGTTTAGTGGAGACGTTTGTTAATAGTTTTGGTCCTCTAACATTTCCGAATCACACAGCATCTTGTGAGCCAGCAGTTAAAGTGTCCAAATAGGAGAGACGTTCTGGAGGTAGTTCTTTGTCTAATTCAAAATGAAGTTGTTTATTGTGAATGGCATGAAGGAGGAGTTCTTTGTCTGACTAAAAACGGAGTTGTTAATTGCGTTACGAAAATAATAGTCGTAGACGATAATTCCTTTTTTTCTGTAAGCAAATTTTTGTTTGGTGTTGATGAATGTATCCTTTTTATTTGTTCTTATATTCCGCCGAACATTCTCCGTATCATCTAGTTGTATAGACAATGTTCTAGAATTATTTGAAATATTCTTTCTGAGAAAGAGAGAGCGAGAGAGAGAGAGGGGGAGGGGAGATAACAAGAGAGAGACAGGCAGGCAGGCAGTCAGGTAAACAGGCAGAGAGAGGGAAGGAGAGAGAGGACAAGGAAGAGAGAGAGAGAGAGAGAGAGAGAGAGAGAGAGAGACAGACAGACAGACAGACAGACAGACAGACAGATAGATAGACCAACAGACAGACAGAAACAGAGGCAGACAGAGAGTGATGTAGACAGGTAGAGAAACAGAAAGGGAGAGTAAGAGAAAGACAAGGGGGGAGAGAGAGAGAGAGAGAGAGAGAGAGAGAGAGAGAGAGAGAGAGAGAGAGAGAGAGATTAGAGAGAGAGAGAGAGAGGAACAGGGAAAGAGAGACTTAGATACAGGCAAAGAGAGAGATAGGCAGCGAAAAAAAGAGAGAAAGATTCAAGACGAATAGGGACAGACAGACGTCAAGACGAATGAGGGATTGGGGGGAGAGGGTGGCGGTGGGGAGGGGGGGAGGGAGGGAGAGGAGAACAAAAGAGCTAATTTTCATAGCGCTGGATTGTCATCCATCATGGTTTGCTACTGAATTATTCGTGTCCAGCGCTGAAAAATACTGTGAGTCTCTTCCATCAGCTCACAAACAAATGTGCAGTGACAAAATGGAAACAGTGACATTTTTGCGAAGATGAACAATCAGTGGCTTCGTCTGGAAATATAGCTGATTATAGAAATGAGAATAATGATTCTGATGACCCTTTGCTTTGAAAACAAGCTTCTTCGAATATTTACCATATATCATACCACAGAAATGCCCTTTATCTTTTCCGTCATAAAACCTCCATCCGTATCCTTGCAACTCATTCTCCTTGTAAATTGCCTTGATAGTTTCAAACATAATTAAGAAATGCATGGGTTCTGATTTAGTTTCATATATTTGATGCATGTGTGATGTGTAACAAAAATAGCTCCTGGAGACCTGAGGGAGGAAATGCGGATGCGTAGAAAATACAATGTACTTTTTATGTAATGTACGCAGACGTAATTTAGTGCGTGAGAAATACGAACTTGGATCAGAAATGTAAAACACTACCACAGGAATACAGAATGTCAATTTTCACTGGTAATGGCAATATGAAAACTGAATATATGGAAGTGAATTGTTTACGTTTACAAAGTAATTTCCTGCATGGAAAATATCTGCTGGAATGCATATCAAATCCCAAACAGAATAAAGATGTTTTATGCAAAGTTGAGTTAAAAAAAACTGCCCGCAAGAAAAGAAATAGAAGCCCGACTGAACACAAGCAGTGACAGTTCTGTCAACAAGAATGTCTCACAGCCCTGCCAGAGGCTAGTCAGGTCAAAAACTAACGCATCATGAAGGTAGGCTTTAGCATGACGTAGAAAGACAACAGCGTGATCGTTTCGGCGCGTTTTTTATTTTAAAGCCTATTAAGACAATTCCAACGCCAAACATTGCTACAGTCACGATTTTCAAAGGCCCGTACATCCGTGCCCTTCAGCTACTTTAAGTTAGACTAAAGAAAATGGTTGTAATTCTAAAACTGTATGGGGCTTTCTCTTTATCTGACGACTGCCAATCTGTATCATCAGTCTTCAGAAGTATTGCCCGAACAGGTGCGAAAATCGGCCGTCGACGACCAGTTCAAACGACGCTAGTCTTAGACTGACTGCCACGTTTTCATGACACTGGCACTGAAGGATTCTTTAATGCAAGTGTTTTCTCTTTGTGTTGTTGAAGTCTGTTAATACAAAGAGTTCCATCTATTGCTGTGTGTTCAATGCCTTGCACCAGCAGTCAAGCATCTGTTAGAACAAACAAATAAACAAAAAAAAAAAGT
>JADBJO010001012.1:85000-90000 GCA_016801955.1 Conus betulinus
CACACACACACACACACACACACCTGTATCACCTGGTACTGAACACTTTACAGAAAACATCCCAACATTAACAATTCTAAAATGATCCCAGGTTTTCCATTGCTCCAGACAAAAATTTTCTGCAACAGACAGTAGGCTCTTGTTCTTTGATTACGTTTCGTATGGCGGCGCAGCATAACATACGCATACACATCTTCGTGCAATGGAATTCGATGGAGGAGAGAATACAGAACTTGACCTGAAATGAATACCTGTGGTTTGATCGTCTTCCTCCCCAAGTTAATGTGTTCCCTGTGTACCTTTGGCTGATTACATGAGTACACAGGAACTACAGTCTTCCACATACACTGGCAGTATATACCAGTACTGGCAGAAGTTTAAAGCCTCGCTGACAACTGATGGTAACCAGCCTGCAGCAGCCACCCAGCCTCCCATGAGACGGGGTCTGGCAGCAGCGCTGTTTATTGGCTGTAACTGCAGGCAGGCCAGCTGGACAGAGTTCTACAGCGAAAGGGAATTAAACGAGATGTGGAGACGTGGGGGAGGAGTTATACAAGATAGTCTGCTTGTTAGTTTAGCTTGGTTGGTAGGTTGGTCGTCCTTGGAGCCATTTTTCTTTCTTTTTTTTTTTGGGGGGGGGGGGGGGGGGTGGGTGGGGGGGGGGGAAGTAGGGGGGGGGGGTTTTTCTAAAGAAACGAGACAGAATGATAAAGATCAGGATAGGGAAAGCTTAACTGCACCTCTCTCTCTCTCTCTCTCTGGCTTCCTCTCTCTCTCTCTCTCTCTCTCTCTCTCTCTCTCTCTCTCTCTCTCTCTCTCTCTCCAATAGCGCTTGTACAAATTTGACTCACCTCTTCTAGTGTTCTGTGTGTTTCGTAAGCGTGCATGTTATTCTGTGTGTAACGTGTTCACCTGCTCTGAGCCGCTGACTTGTCAGTCAACCTTTTTCTTACTCTCTCTCTCTGTCTCTCTTTCTCTCTTACACACACACACGCGCACACACACACACACACACACACACACACACACACACACACACACACACACACACACACACTCATACACACACACTCGCGTGCGCGCGCACACACACACACACACACACACACACACACACACACACACACACACACACACACACACACACACACACACACACACACACACACACACATGCTAAAGCATGCCCATAAGGATTAAGGATATATTAGGGAACGGATACCGATCTGTAGGCACCAAGCAAAAAAATGGTTCGATCAAGAATATCATTAAGAAGAAAACGTAAGATCAAAAACATTCCAACACTGAAAATTCTAAACTGATCCCAAGTTTCCATCGCTTCAGGCTAAACTTTCTGCAACAGACAGTAAACTGTGTTATTGATTAACGTTTCTAATGACGGCGCATCATAACACATATATAGGCTACTCATCTTCGTGCAGTTGAATTCGATGGAGAAGAGAATACAGAACTTGACCTGAAATGAATACCTGTGGTTTGATCGTCTCCTTCCCCGAGTTAATGTGTTCCCTGTGTACCTTTGGCTGATTACATGAGTACAGGAGCTACAGTCTTCCACATACACTGGCAGTATATACCAGTACTGGCAGAAGTTTAAAGCCTCGCTGACAACTGATGGTAACCAGCCTGCAGCAGCCACCCAGCCTCCCATGAGATGGGGGTCTGGCAGCAGCGCTGTTTATTGGCTGTAACTGCAGGCAGGCCAGCTGGACAGAGTTCTACAGCGAAAGGGAATTAAACGAGATGTCGTGACGTCGGGGAGGAGTGTACAAGATAGTCTGCTTGTTAGTTTAGCTTGGTTGGTAGGTCGTCCTCGGCGCATTTTTTTTTGCGGTAGGAGGTGAGGGGAGGTGAGGCATGTTTCTAAAGAACCGAGGCAAAATGATGAAGATCGTGATAGGGAAAACCTCACTGCACCTCTCTCTCTCTCTCTCTCTCTCTCTCTCTCTCTCTGTGTCTGTCTCTCTCTCTCTGTCTCTCTCTCTGTCTCTCTCTCTCTTACTCTCTCTCTCTCTCCTCTCTGTCTCTGTCTGTCTGTCTGTCTGTCTGTCTCTCTCTCTCTCTCTCTCTCTCTCTCTCTCTCTCTCTGTGTCTCTGTCTGTCTGTCTGTCTCTCTTTCTCTCTCTTCCCCCCCCCCCCTCTCTCTCTCTCAGTCGTCTCTCTGTCTGCCTGTCTATCTCTCTGTCTGTCTGTCTCTCTGCCTGTCTCGTACACACACACACACACACACACACACACACACACACACACACACACACACACACACACACACACACACACACACACACACACACACACACACACACACCCCTTCTGTCATCTGGTACCGAACACATTGTAGAAAACATCCAACAGTAACAATTCTAAAATGATCCCAAGTTGTCAATTGCTTCAGACAAAAAATTCTGCAACAGAGAGTAAACTTTTGTTATCTTTTTACGTTTCATATGACGGCGCATCATAACACACACAAACTCATCTTTGTGCAAGAGAATTCGATGGAGGAGAGAATACAGAACTTGCCCCGAAGTAAATACCTGTGGTTTGATCGTGCCCTTTCCCTTCCCGTGTTAATGTGTTCCCTGTGTACCTTTGGTTGATTACAGTGAGTACGCAGGAGCTACAGTCTTCCACATACACTGGCAGTATACACCAGTACTGGCAGAAGTTTAAAGCCTTGCGGACGATTGATGGTAACCAGCTTGCAGCAGCCACCCCCAGCCTCCATGAGATGGGGTCTGGCAGCAGCGCTGTTTATTGGCTGTAACTGCAGGCAGGCCAGCTGGACAGAGTTCTACAGCGAAAGGGAATTAAACGAGATGTGGAGACGTGGGAGAGGAGTTGTACAAGATAGTCTAGTCTGCTTGTTGGTTTAGCTCGGTTGATTGGTTGGTCTCCTTAGCGCCATTTTCTTTTCTTTTCTTTTTTTTTTTGAGGGTAGTGGGGGGGGGAGGGGGGGGGGGGGGGGGGGGGAGGGCGTGTTTCTAAGAACTGAGACAGAATGATGAAGATCAGGATAGGGAAAGCTCAACTCATTCTCCCCCCCCCCCCCCCCCTCTCTCCCTCTCTCTGTCTGTCTGTCTCTGTCTCTCTGTCTCTCTCTTTGGGATCGATATAGCGCCAGTGCAATTGTGACTTACCTTTGCTAGTGTTCTGTGTGTTTTGGAAGCGTGTATGTTATTCAGTGTAATGTTTTCACCTGCTCTGAGCCGCTGACTTGTCAGTAAACTCTTTTGAGTCTGTCTCTCTCTGTGTCTCGCTGTAAGCATGTCTGTGTGTCTGTCTCTCTCTTTGTCTTTCTCTCTCTTACACACACACACACACACACACACACACACACACACACACACACACACACACACACACACACACACACAAAGCGCACGTTCGTGTGCGCGCCGATCCAAATGATTCAGGTTACGTGAGGAAACGGATACCAATCTGTAGGCAACCGAGCAACAAAAACAAAGAGTTTGATCAAGAATGCAAGTGACAAAACTTTAAGGTGGGAAGACTTCGTGAGTTTTTAAGCGCTTCTTGGATGAAAAAAATGTGTGGCTGGATTTCAGTTTTATACCAAGAAGAGAAAGAAAAAAAAAGAGACCATGATGTTAAGTGAGAAGGAAGTGCACAGACAAACGAATTGCAAACTTTTGCGAAATGTTACAAGACATTAAGGGAAATAGTCAAGAAAGTTGCAGCAAACACACACACACACACACACACACACACACACACACGCGCGCGCGCACGCACGCACGCACGCACGCACAGACACACACACACACACACACACACACACACACACACACACACACACACACACACACACACACACACACACACACACACACACACACACACACACAAAACAGCATATCTGCCGCTTATTGTTTATTAATTTCATAATGACATTCGAAAAGCAAAATATGATTTCGTTGAAAATGATACCCTTCTCTCTCTCTCTCTCTCTCTCTCTCTCTCTCTCTCTCTCTCTCTCTCTCTCTCTCTCTCTCTCTCTCTCTCTCTCTCTGTGTGCGTGCGTGTGTGTGTGTGTGTGTGTGTGTGTGTGTGTGTGTGTGTGTGTGTGTGTGTGTGTGTGCAGACAGTGACTTCCTGCCAACCGTTTGAACCGATTTCAAAAAGGACATGTGCTTGTGACGTGAAAAACACAAGATGCGTTAGAAAAGAAAATGTGCATTCTAACTCTTCTTCGTAAATCCGAAGGAGAAATGCAATGATGCAACTCCCAGAGACGACCGTGAAACGCGAAGTACTGTGCAACACACACACACACACACACACACACACACACACACACACACACACACACACACACACACGCTGTCACTCACGCACGCACGCACGCACGCACATGCACGCACGCACGTTCGCACGCACGGACACACACACACACACACACACACACACTCACACTCACACACACACACACACACACATACATGCACGCACGCACGCACACACGCACGGGCGCAGAGAGAGAGAGAGAGAGGAGAGAGAGAGAGAGAGAGAGAGATCGAGAGAGAGAGAGAGAGAGGGAGGGATGGAAAGAGAGAGAGAGGGGCCAGAAGTCCATTACCATAGCTTTTCCAAATTCTTCAGTGTTAAAGGACCGGCTATAGAGGATGGGTATGCCATGCACACAATAAAGCATCTGTTTTAACGCGATATTAACGCGAGAGATCCATGGAGAGAGAGAGAGAGAGAGAGAGAGAGGGGAGGGGAGGAGGGAGGGAGAGAGGGAGAGAGATGCAATCGTAGGTACATGCTGTTTGCTCCGTTAATGCTTTCAAAACACCCCCAGAACAAAGGCACTATATTTTATCACACACATCACTTGTCTGCACTCACATAGAAGTGTGGAACAGCTGTGTGTCCTATCTGCCGACACAGATATTGGCAAGATGCTTTTTTTTCTTATACTTGAAAGGTTTTTGAAATCACCCGAAGCGAAACTA
>JADBJO010001012.1:97500-107500 GCA_016801955.1 Conus betulinus
AAACGTGTTGCCTTTGTATGTGATTTGTCTGTCCCATTCGTTTGACTCTATAGTTTTTTTTTTTCTGCATACGCAGGCTGATACTCCTGTGGACATTCCCCGTGTAGACAGGCAAGTATTAATCCCATCTACTCAAAAAAGGGAGTGGAGTTTTGTGTGTATGATCGTTTTTTTCATCCCGCCGTTAAGGCAGCCATACTCCCACTTCGGGAGAAGGTGCATGCTATGTGCAACGTGTCATCCATACCAACGGCCAAACTGGCCTTCTCTCTCCGAAAGTTGGTGATGGGATTTTACGTGTGTGCAAGATGTTATGCGTGCGTTCACACACGGAACCTCGGTTTATAGTCTCATTCGAAGGACTGTATAGGAAATGGAGTCAGAAACCAATGTTAACTCCGAAGGAAAAATCCCCCTGTACCGAAACGGCCTGGCGGAGATTCGAACCCGCAACCCCAGGATCACGAGTCCGGCGCTCTACCAACTGGGCTGTTCCGGCCTCACACTCTATAGTAAATACAGCTTTTCTTCCTTGCAACAGCTCCCTCTCTGTCCCGCCCCATCCCCCTCAAGTCACTCTATTCATGTAGGATTTTTTTTTCAACAATGACCAGTCGGACATCGCCACCCACTTGTATTGGATAAAAAGGAGGAATGCATACATAGAACCGAGAAAGAAAAGAACAAAGAATCCGAGAAGAGACGGAAAGAGGCGGAGAAGAAAAGGAAAAAAAGTAAGGAAATGAGACAGGAAAAACAGACCAAAAAGAAAAAAAAAACGAAAGAAAGAAAAACAGATAAAAGAAATGAAGAAAGAAAGAAAGAATCAAAAAGAGAAGAAGGAGGAAAGAAAGAAAGAAAAGAGAAAGAAAGAAAGAAACAAAAAAAAAAGAAAGAAAGAAAGAAAGAAAGAAGTAGAAAAAAACGAAGGAATAACGAAGGAGGATAGAAAAATCTAAAAAAAAGGCAGAAAATAGAAGAAAAAAAAGAATAATAAGAAAGAAATGTAAAAGCAAAACGAGAAAAAGAAAAGAAGGGAAAAAAAGGAGCAGAAAGAAAAAAGAGAAAAAAGAAAAGGATCATAAAAATGAAAGAAAGAAGGATATAAACTGAAAGAAGAAAGAACGAGATAGACGGTAGAAAAAAAAAACAAAAAAAAACTCGGAACAAGGAAGAAAACTGAATCAAAGAAAGAAAGAAAGAAACGACATGAACAAATAAACAAAAAGAAGAAGAAGAAGAAAAGAGGAGAAGGAGGACGAGGACAAGGAGGAGGAGGAGGACGAGGTGGAGGAGGAGGAGGAGGACAACGACGATATAACACGGGGGGGGGGGGGGGGGGGTAGCCCACAAAAGTCATTAAAATCGGTATAATTGTATTTAACAAAAAATTAATAACTGTAACTGTACTTAACAACCTTCTATATCATGTATGCAGCAATGTGTAAAGCACAAACAAACAAACAAATCTCAACCAAGCAAACCAAAGTGCCGCAACTGTTGCCGTCATGCAACCGATGATGTTGATAACCCCTCCCACCTCTGCAGCCGGCGTCGCAATCACTTGGATGAAAGAGAATCTGGTCTCTTCCGGTCCGATTCCGTCCTCTTCCTGTCCCCGTCTCTCCTGTCTCTTAATGACAGGCTCCATGATTTCTATGCAGAAAAAAAAAAAGAATGAAAAGGGAAAAGTGATGATGAGAACCCAGCTCCGCGGCTCTACCACTTGATGGAAGCAAAGCTGTCGCGTGATAATGTAGAAAAAAACAAAGATCATGTGAATAAGCGTGCAAATGTTATATTCGTGGGTTTGTAATCTGACATCGGCGCTAATCACGAATGAAAATACGTTAATCTCCCCCCCCCCCCCCCCCCCCCACACACACCCCCGCTCAAAAATTTGGACTTTGTTTGTTTCTTTGTTTCCCCCCCCCCCCCCCCCCCCCCCCCCCGCGTTTTCGGGTTGTTTCGCATTTGCACCTGGATTTGCCGTAATAAACTTCCTAGAGCCTCGATATAAAGTTCTGCGTCCATTATTTGTTTTGCTTTCAAGGAGATGAAAAGGAATGAATGAATAGTAGGTCTCCTTTTGACTGACTGCGTCTGTGTCTCTGTTTGTCTGTCTGCCTGTCTGTCTCTTTCTCTGTCTTTCTCTCTCGGTATCTCTATCTCTGCTTGTCTGTCTGGCGTTTTTGTCTGTCTGTCTCTGTCTATGTCTGTCAGTCAGTCAGTCAGCTAGTCTGTCTGTCTGTCTGTCTGTCTGTCTCTCTCTCTGTCTCTCTCTCTCTCTCTCTCTCTCTCTCTCTCTCTCTCTCTCTCTCAACACTGTTTTTGCAATATTCGTTTGTCATTATTTCTCTCCACCTACGCCTTCCCACACTCCCCACTTGTCCTGGACTTAAGAGCCTGGCATGTACATGTTTATTATCTATTTATAAGGACCTCGAGGTTTCCTCTTACCTTTTAAAACAATCAGTCCATCCAGTATAAATGTTTGATATGAGTGGAACAAGATCAGGCTTTTGCATCACGGATTATTTTGTCAGTCTTCCTGGCAACACCATAGAAAGAGACGATTAGCGGTCAGCCCCAAAGCGCTGGCCTGGCTTTGTGTATTCATCAGTCCATTGCCAGCATTACCCGCTAGTTATCTTATTTAGTCCTTTCATCGTGTCGATGATTTCAGACTCTAGCATAAAAAAAACAGCAAAACTTTATTAGATTTTTAACATCATCAAAAATTTAAAAAAAAAAAAAAAAGGTCTTGAAGCTGATAGTGTTTAATGTATCTGTACTGAAATCAAGAATTCCTGATCACTGTCGTTAGTAATCGGAATGTATATATAAGAACCCAACCTCCACACAGAGAGAGAGAGAGAGAGAGAGAGAGAGAGAGAGAGAGAGAGAGAGAGAGAGAGAGAGAAGAGAGAGAGAGGAGAGAGAGAGAGAGAGAGAGAGAGATCATCCCTAAATGAGTTTGTGGTTGACTCCAGACTTACTGCAAATCATGACTGTCCGTGACCAACTCAAGGCAGCACATTTATTTGACGAACACAGACAACGAAGAAATTTTGTGTCATGTGAAGTTGAAAAATTCAGAACAGAATACTTCAGTACAATGAAAAATTCAGAACAGAATACTTCAGTACAATGATAACAGATGGGAAAAGCACAGCCATCATCTTGAAGGCAATAAACAGTAATGCTCTGAAAGAGGCGTACAGATTCACAAAATTCAACAACAAACAATTATCCTGATATACTTGACACGCGCTTCTTGTCATTAACAGATCTCGGTAATCAAGCATTAAAGACCACATGAGGAATCAGTGATTCTACACTTCTGTTTTCCTAGATATCTTTTCTGCAAACTGAAACTTGGATTCCACATTTTTTCTTCATATTCCTTATCTTGCTGTACATAAAAAAAAAAACGCTTATAGCAGAGTTAAAGACTAAAATGGTCTGATGGCATACCAATACTTCTGCTAAAATTCGCTCTGTCTTACTTACGTTGTTAGGTCCCACACATGCGTCTCTAATTAATTTTGAAACTAATGTCTTCCATCAAGCTTTCAAAAATGCCAAAGTGATCCCCCTTCCCAAATCGAATTATTCGTCAAATCGAAAAAAAAAAAAAATCAAACTCTATCCTCACAATCAGTTCTATCAAAGCCCTTCTTCTCACTCTACCCAAACAGTATCATCATGAATGTTGTAACGTACGGCTTTTGAATATGAACCAGTCAAAAATGATGGGATTTTTTCCCTTGAGTTTTGATTTTGTTGATCATGTCCACGGCTTTTGAATATGAACCAGTCAAAAATGAAGGGATTTTTTCCCTTGATTTGATTTTTTGATCATTCCATTGTATTGAAGAACTTTTTTTTTATCTACTTGAACAATTCTTCAGTAATGTCTTTTTTTCCATTATATGTAAATGACGGGACCCAGTATGTGTTGTTTGATGACAAAACCTCCTCTACAGATGGAATTTCACAAGGGATGGTACTAGGCCTCTCTCTTATTCTTTATTTTCATATTGATTTACCATTATATGACAGATTTATTCGGTCATGGCTCGCCTGTCCAAACCAGCGTAAGTGGTGTACACACAGAGGAAATTTCTTCAAGAAAGTTTTATTTATGTTTTAGATTGATGTAATTCAAATTAATTGGCCATATACTCAACCAAAACTAAATCTAGTTATTAGAATCAGTTGCCGCAGAACACCAGTTAGCCCCCTCTTGCTAAACGCTTCACTTGAACCGTACCTTTATGTGTAAGGATAGATGAAGACTTAAAATGGCAATCTCATCTTAAGACTGTGTGTAAGATCATGTGCAACGAATCATTTCCTCTCATCTCAACTTGAGCGCTATATAAACTTTTCTGCACTTGAGCTTTTCTTAAGCGCTCACATGATATCACATAACGTTTGCACGTCAACAATTGCGTGCAGTGATGTCCACAAGAGAAGACTTAATTTTCTTCATGGACAGGCAGACAGGCTACTGCTTCTAGCTGTACCTCTAACAACAGATGAAAAACTAAAAGCGCTTACGAATCATTCCTACGAATAAATAACATGAATTCGACGAAATACCATTTATGTTTAAAATTTTGGCAAACACTATGCCATGTTACATTAACGCCCTTTTCATAAGACTGACCAGAGGCTTCAGTTCGCAGAAATTGCTCCTATCCCACCCACGCTTTGATCAATACAAACCGAGTGCTTCTTCGGTGCCATATGTCTGGAACCTGTAGCCAGCAAGTCGACAAAATACGAATTCTCTTAAACATATCAAGAAATATCTACATTAACCTCTAATGTTTCAGTAATTTAATTCTCAAGTGCAGATCATAAACCCCCATTCCGAACTCTTCCGGTAGCCGTAATTTGAATACACAGAATACCCCACTCCAATCACCCCCCTCCCGCCACCACTCATCCCGACTCTCTCCTACTCCCCCCCCCCCACCCCCCCCCCCTCCCTCCTCTCTCTCATTCTCTGTGTCTGCACGCTGGTGTGTTTGATCGCTATGCTATTTTCCATGTTTTGGGAACTTAATTTAGATCATGTAATTTGTGTATCCACCCGTCATTAGGGCTTCCAAACTAATGACAGTAAAACGTCGAAGTGTCAAACTCTCTCTCTCTCTCTCTCTCTCTCTCTCTCTCTCTCTCTCGCACACTCTCTCTCTCTCTCGCAGAGAGAGAGAGAGAGAGACAGAGAGAGAGAGAGAGAGAGAGAGAGAGAGAGAGAGAGAGAGAGAGAGAGAGATCTGCGGTGTTTTCTCTGGAAGCTTCACTGAGATTTTTCGTTCTTGCTCGTATTTCATTGTCATTACATCCATCACAAATACGACTTCTGGGGGGGGGGGGGGGGGGGGGGGGGGGGAGAGAGCAATTGTGTGCGCGTGTGTGTGCATGCGTGCGTGCATGCGTGCGTGTGTGTGTGCGCGCCTGCACGCGCGTGAATGCGTGTGTGTGTGTGTGTGTGTGTGTGTGTGTGTGTGTGTGTTTCTCTGCAATTAATTATTCAAACGTGCAGATGTGCGTATGTTTCCGTTCTTTGTCAGTGTGCAAGGCAAGCCAGACAGGTGAGTGCCACAGGTGCTGCTGTTAGTCTGTGTGACCTAACCCTGGCCAAGTCAAGGCCGGGGAAGCTGTGGCCGTCATTCTTAGGCACGCGCGCTCCTCCGACGCCAGACTCCACCACCACCTCCACCACTACCACTACCACACAGGGTAGAGGGGAAAGAGAAGGGTGGAGACATTCTCTCAAGGCGGGGACTCCGCGGCACACATCACACCACGCCACGCCAACCGCCACACACTCACGCACACAAAACACACACACACATTGTACTCCCACCTCTGCCACTTTCACTTACACAGCCAAAATACTATCTTCATCGCAACAGCGCCGAAATTCCTGTTGGTTTTTTTTCGTGCATTTCGTGCCTGCTGCAGCAGTGACCGCTACAATGCCAGTCTGCTTGCTCGTTCTGGTATCATGTTAGAGGCTGCAGGATGAGAGAGTGATCGTGGAGCGTGCTGACAGTGGTAGGCCTATGGGGCGCGTGGCGAAGTGGGCCAGCCAGTTCGAAAACGGAGTTGAAGCGAGGGCTGCGGGTCGCGTCATAGCCTAGCACGCGGTTTACAAGGAAGAGCGGAGCAAGACGAGAGAGAGAGAGAGAGAGAGAGAGATCAAGAGACAGGAGAAATGAATGACTACGAGTTGTGTACATGTTAGGTTGTTGTCGTTGTGGACAAACCTCCCTGTACGCAGGCATCAGAACAAAATTGTGTGGTGTGTGTGGAAATACGAAAACCACTGAAAGACGCCGTTGTGAAGGCGAAACGGCTGAACACTGAAACAGTTTTCATACAGGAAAACCCCCAAACGTGAAACTTTGGAGAAGGCTCCCCCAAGCCCGAGACGTTGATGAATTTCGTGTGGTGAAAGTGGCAGTAAATGAATCAACAATGACAGCCCCCCCACCTCTAAGTGAATAATGGAATTGTGGTTCAGTGGCTGGTTGGTACTACCAGGGATGTAAACGGGAGTTGTGTTGTTGCTGATTGTCTTCAGAATCCGACGTTTCTTGGTCATTACCCCTTGTTCCAGCCTGGCATAGCGTGGTGAGTGGTTGCTGTTTTGTTCACTGTATGCATATTCTTCTTCTTCTTCTTCTTCTTCTTCTTCTTCTTCTCTCTCTCTCTCAGTTTTATATCGTGTATTAGTGTCCGAGTGTTAATTTGTATTCTTAATCCCTGAAGGTATTCAAGATAATCTCTCTCTCTCTCTCTCTCTCTCCTCTCTCTCTCTCTCTCTCTCTCTCTCTCTCTCTCTCTCTCTCTCTCTCTCTCTCTCTCTCATCGGGTCAGTAGTATCAGAACACTAAACGATTTAGTTCACTCAGGGAATTCGGAAGGTTTCCATCACTTGCCAATTCCGATGACTCATATATGATACTGGCTAAAGCTAACACGTTTGTGGGAAAAGACAGGCTACCTTTCGAAATATTGTTTAAATTACCTAATAGAGAAAATATAAACTGGATATCTAAGGTCTTGCTACATCAAGTGCAACGCTGGTTTCTTTCCTGTGGTGAAAAATAGGGTGCAGATGATTTTATATGAGCTCAAAGACCGACTGATTGTGGATGACACCATCCGAATTTTTATAGTAATGGCCTAACAATCAAAGTTTTATTTGAAAAAAATTTCATGATAGGGAGTCATGTTTATCTTAAACTGATGTATGATGCTTCTTAACTAAATTTCGATGTGTGTCGTGATCCAAGCAATGCCAACAATTTTAAAACATGAAATCACCGTGTAAAAGTGTTCATGAAATTGAAATTCGTGTTGTATTTCTCTGCTGGACATTTTTGTCACATTAGATATCAGTTTTATTCATCCAAAGTATTCGGATAATACCAATGAGATTATGTCTGTTTACGACTGTTCATTTTCAGTCAAGAATTTTGCTTTTCCCCCCTGATAATCGTCGTTTGAACGAAAGGAAAATTTCTTGACTAATGACAAGATTAATATCATGTTATGTTATGTTCAAAAGGGTTGTTTTGTTTTGTTTTGTTTGCGTTGTAATGATATTCTTAGGGACACACCTCTGCATTGGCCATGTCTTTACATCAGAACTCTCTCTCTCTCTCTCTCTCTCTCTCTCTCTCTCTCTCTCTCTCTCTGGGATCATAAACAGTATGGACCAAGTTAGTATTAAGACTCGAAGCATTATCAGAAAAGCAGTAAAAAAAAAAAAAAAAAAAAAAAAAAAAGAAAAGAAAATTAGGGTTGTGTGGTCATTGTTAATGACCCAATACATCATGGGCAACGCGCTTAAAATTTTACCGCCTATTTGTGTCGATCGTGTCAGTGTACATTCCTTGGCATTGTACATTGCAGTCACGTGCTGTGATGAGTCACGCACACAATTTATTTTCCGTTTCAGTTGTTTATATACCTGTGCATTAGTTTGTTTGTTTTTTTACTCTGCATTCTGTCTTGTCTTCTCTGTCTGTCTGTCTGTCTCTCTCTCTCTCTCTCTCTCTCTCTCTCTCTCTCTCTCTCTCTCTCTCTCTTATGTTACCGCCGTGTTCCTTTCAAAGCCAGTTTTGAAACTAATTCCACTATGCTCCAAAGCAACATGGCGACCTGTTCCGGTTTTTGGTAGGATTTCGTCTTCTCAGAAAAACAGTCTGGAGCTGAAATGAAATGTTGTGTGTCTTGCTGCGCCCTTTGTGTGTACACACATTGAAAGGCCTAAAACGACACTCGCTGGTGAACAGACTGAATTCAGGGGTGTAACACTGTTAGAATACATACATTGCTACATGTTTCGTCTATTTTCTTCACTGTACCTGTGTTGGTCTGTGTGATCGTTTTGTCGGCGTTGACTGGTAGTATGTTGGTTTGTGTGTGTTGTGGGTTATTGTTGTTGTCGTTGGTGGTGTTTTCATGGTAAGGGTCGACTGGTTTGTTAATTTTGTGTAGTACTAGTAGGTTGGGTAGGTTGATTGGCAGGTGTGTTGATTTATGTGGTGGTTATTATGTGTAGTTTTTTTTTTTTTTTTCATGGTAAGGGTGGACTGATTTGTTAATTCGTGTAGTTCGTTGGTTCGGTTGATTTGGTAGATATGTTGATTTGTGTGGTCGGTCGGTTAGGGTTGATTTGTGCTTGCTTTGTGCGGTCGGATCGTTAGAGCTGATTGTAGATGTGTTGGTTTGTGTAGTCCGTTGGTCAGTGGTGATTGATAGTTGTTTGGTAGTTGGTTTGGTTGCTTGTTTTTGGTTTGTGCTGTTTAGGTTGTGAAAGCTGATTGGTAGGTTTTGGTAACAATGGTATATATGATCGGTTGGATCGAATTGAGAGGAAGCTGCGTTGGCTGTATATAGTCGGTTGATTAGAGTTGAGTGATATCTGCGTTAGTTTGTGTGATTGGTTGTTTACAGTTGAGTGGTATCTGCGTTAGTTTGTGTGATTGTTGTGTTAGAGTTGAGTGGTATCTGCGTTAGTTTGAGTGATTGTTGTGTTAGAGTTGAGTGGTATCTGCGTTAGTTCGTATGGTTAGCTGGTTAGAGTTGAGTGGTAGCTGCGTTGTTGTTTTGTTGTGTGATTGGATGGTTAGTTGTTGATTGGTATCTGCGTTAGTTTTTGTGTGATTCGATGGTTAGAGTTGAGTGGTAACTGCGTTGTTAGTTTGTGTGATTGGTTGGTTAGAATTAAGTGGTTGTGTGATTGGTGGTTAGAATTGAGTGGTGGTATCTGCGTTGATAGTTTGTGTGATTGGATGGTTAGAGTTGAGTGGTATCTGCGTTAGTTTGTGTGATTGGTATCTGCGTAGAGTTGGGTGGTAGAGTGCGTTGTTAGTTGTTGTGCGATTTGATTGTTTAGAGTTGAGTGGTATCTGCGTTAGTTTGTCTGATTGGTTGCTTAGAGTTGAGTGGTATCTGCGTTGTTAGTTTGTGTGATTGGTTGGTTAGAGTTGAGTGGTAGCTGCGTTAGTTTGTGTGATTGGATGGTGAGCGTTTAGTGGTATTTACGTTAGTTTGTGTGATTGGATGGTTAGCGTTGAGTGGTATTTACGTTAGTTTGTGTGATTGGGTGGTTAGCGTTGAGTGGTATTTACGTTATTTTGTGTGATTGCTTGTTTAGAGTTGAGTGTGGTATCTGCGTTGTCAGTTTGTGTCATCCGTTGGGTAGAGTTAGTGTGATAGCTGTGTTGGTTTGTGTGGTGGGCGGTGCGCTCGTTTGGATCGGTCTGTTCAGAATTTGGTGCCGGCGATTGGCGCCAGTGTTGCGGTTTACTGCCGGTGTGGCTGATACTGACTGATTGACCGATTCCTTTTCCTCACACGGCACAGTCTGGGTGTGAGGCGGGCAGGGGTAGTGAGCAGGTGGCGGGTGTTCGCTGGAGATGGGTTCCCTCGTTAATTGATGGCTGTGTCAGCTTTCCATGTCATT
>JADBJO010001012.1:110000-130000 GCA_016801955.1 Conus betulinus
TCGTTATAAACAACACTCACCTGTCGATTTAATTTGTCCATTGTGCAAACAAGCGACAGAAGATGTGGTGCATTTTGTTTTGTGCTGTCCCATACTAAAGGATTTAAGAGTAAGGTATCTACATCTAAAGTACTACAAATATCCGAATCTGTTTCGTCTTGGATTACTCCTAGCATCAAATAACGAAAGAACAACTAAAAATCTGTCAATTTATCTATATAAAGCGTTTTAAGATACGTTCTGTGTATGTTTCTTAGTATATCAATTTTGATCAGTTATATTGTATTATATTTCTTTTGGAACGATTTTTTTGTTGCACCCCCTTCAATAGGATCTCTATCTCTGTCTGTCTCTCTCACGGTTTCTCTCTGTCTCTGTCTCTCTCTCACGGTCTCTCTCTCACGTCTCTCTCTTTCTCTCTCTCTCTCTCACTCTCTCTCTCTCATCTCTCTCTCTCTCTCTCTCGCTCTCTCTCTCTCTCTTCTCTCTTCTCTCTCGATCTCTGTCTCTGTCTCTGTCTCCCGGTTTCTCTCAGTCTCTGTCTCTCTCTCACGGTCTCTCTCTCTCTCTCACGTCTCTCTCTCTCTCTCTCACTCTCTGGCTCCTCTGTCTCTCTCTCTCTCTCTCTCTCTGTCTCCTCTCCCTCTCTCTCTCCCCTCTCAACCAAAAAAAAAAAAAAATCTGCTCTCAAAAAAAAAAAAAAAAAAAAAAAAAAAAAAAAAACTCTCCTCTCCTCTGCCTCCCTCCCTCTGATTGATTAGCCCACTATCACACTATTTCTTGTGCTCTTCCAAAATTTGTGAAATCCTCTTCTAAGACCAGCGCGGTTTCTTTTTAAAAATTCCCTCGTTAATCAATGACTTTGTTAATAAATTATTTTTCTGCCCCCTTTCCCCCTCCCTACTTCGTCCTGTTCTCTCTCCCTCGCCTAAGTGTCCCCTGCCTCCTCCTCCCCTCTCGGTTGTTCTCTGGGTCCGTCTTCTCCTCTCTCGTCTCTCTCCTCCGTCTATCTCTCTCTCCCTCTCCCTCCTCTCTTCCTCCTTTTTTCTCTCCTCCCCCTCCCTCCCCATCTCCCTCTCTCCCCCACCTCCCCCCTCTTCTCGTCTCTCGCTTCTCCGGGGGGCCTAGTGGGGGTCTCGGTTCTCCCTCCCCCCTCTTTCGGGGTGGTGGGTGTGGGGGTTGGGGTGGGGTTTATATCGTCTCCCTCCTTCTTTTCTTTACCCTCCTTTTCTCGTTTTCCTTTTTTCCCTTTCTTACTCTCTCTTTTTCTTTTTTTTCCATCCTCTCATCTCCTCCGTTCCGTTCTCACCTCTCTCTCCTCTCCTCCTTCTCCTCTCTCCCCCTCCACCCCTCGGTGGGGGGGGGGGGTCTCGGTGGGGTCTTCGGGGGGGTGGTGGGGGGGGTCGGTGGGGGGTGAGGTGGGGTGGGGGGGAGGGGGGGGGGGGGGGTTCGGGGGGGGGGGTGGGGGGGCGGGGGTCTTTTTTTTTCTTTCGCTCTCCCCTTCTTCTCCTCCTCTCCCCCCTCCGCCTCCCTCCTTTCCATCTACTTGTTTTTTGTCCTATTTACCTCCCCTCTCTCTCTCCTCTCATTCCGCTCCCTCTTTCGCGTTCTTTCCCATACAATCCTTTCCTTTCTTCTTCCTTACATCGTTTCCTCTTTCTTCCTTTTTTCTTCTCATGGTTCTTTTCTTTTTCCTTTTTTTTTTCTGTGTGTCTTCTCACGCTTCTCTTTTTCGTTTCTTTGTTCTTTAATTTTTTCTTTTCTTTCCTTTTCCTCCCCAACCGCATTTCTCTTAGGTGCGTGTGCGTGTTCACTGCTTGATTGCGTAGTGTGTTCGTGCACACACACACACACACACATGCACACACACACACGCGCGCGCGCACCAGTACGCTACGTACGCGCTCTCATTCGTTGGCGCGCGCGATTGTTGTTTACTTTTTCGCCCTAAAGTGTAATGGATATAATGGCAGGCCAGGCCAGGGCAGGCAGGGCACGGCGTTCTTCGCTTCGTCCCAATTCCCAGGCAGAAAGGCTTGCATTGTGTGTCGGCGCTCAGGGAGCGTGGCGCTGATGTGGATTCACGTCCAGGGTGTCCCATGACAAGTCGGGGAATTCCTTTCAGCAGCAAGGCCTCCTGTGTAGACAAGCAATACCTGTTACCTGAGTTACCTGTCCCAGGCCTGTAGTTCTTGTGCTAGTCTAATGTTGACCTGACGTGTGGTAATTTTGTAGGAATCGTGTTGCTGGTGGAGACTCGGCGGTGTGTACGAGGCTGCGTGTAAGTTGTTGTTTCTGTTTTTTATTTTCGTGTGGTTGGTCGTTGACCTAAGAGTAACTGGTTTGAATCTTCTTTTTCTTCTGTTCCTTTTATCATCATCAGCAGCAGCAGCAGTAGCAGCAGCAGCAGCAGCAGCATTATCAACTACTTCTTGTTGTAGCTGTGTTGTTGTTGTTGTTGTTGTTGTTGTGTTGTTGTCTTCTTCTTCTTCTTCTTCTTCTTCTTCTTCTTTTTTCTTCTTCGTCTTCTTCTTCTTTTTTCATCTTCTTCTTCTTCTTCTTCTTCTTCTTTTCTGTTCTCTCCCTCTCTTAGTCCTGATATGGCCCTTTGCGGTCGGCTGGGCTATAAGCACACATTCTCTCTCTCTCTCTCTCTCTCTCTCTCTCCTCTCTCTCTCTCTCACGCACGCAGAACACATCATTTTGTTCATGATTAGTTTTGCCATGCTTCGAAACTCTACACATCTGTTGAAAAACTCTGAAGATTTCCTCCGCATATGCGAACACTGGTTGTATGGGAGGCCTGAAAGTGAATGAATAACGAAAGAAATATGTAGGTCAATAAAGAACAGCCATGGATAAAAAAAAAAAAAAACCGTCGTCGGCCAGCCCTTGAATGTATTTCCCACCCCCCACCCCCCCCCCCCCCCCCCCCCCCCCCCCCCCCCTCTTCTCTCTCCCGCTTCCATCTGATCTGTCATCCCTTCGCTTTCTTCGCCTGACCGGGCACTGTGTCTAACGTATTTCTTGCATGGTTGAGCAGGGGTCGGACATATTTCTGCGCCTGAGTGAGCGCCATGTTGAAGCATTAGCGTTGATCACAGGTATTGATGTGAAAGCTGACAGCAGCTTCCGATTCAGGCTCTCGTCGATGGTCTGCTTGGTGGACGCACTTGTGCGTTTATTTCTGCTCTCTCTCTCTCTCTCTCTCTCTGTCTCTCTCTGTCTGTCTGTCTGTCTGTCTGTCTGTCTGTCTCTCTCTCTCTCTCTCTCTTCTCTCTCTCTCTCTCTCTCTCTCTCTCTCTCTCTCTCTCTCTCTCTCTCTCTCTCTCTCACAGTAGATAATAAATTGCTGAACATGTTATCGTGCTCTTTGATTATTTTTTAACGTGACCCATAAGTGGAATTTTTTTTTTTGAAGAAATGTTTTTTCTCAAGAAGTTCTCAAGAAAGGGGGGGGGGGGGGGGGGGGGGGGGGGGGAGAAAAAGAAAAAAAAGGAAATTGTGATAAAGATCGTTTGCCTACATGAAGTAGATACTTGTGTATCGTGTTTCTGGGAGCGGGTGTGCTGATGTCCTTCTTCTTCTCTCTCCTCCTCTTTCTCCTTCTTCTTTCGTCTCCTTCTTTCTTGGAGGAGTTTGAGTTGGTATTCTTTTCAAATTCCCTTTTACCTATCTAACGCCTGACCAAGTTATTATTCCCCTTGTTTTAGACTCTTTTGCATTTCACCAAGGGTCGCTTGAGGCCGTTCCTGTGTCTGCTGCTCACAGGGTCAGGGGAAGGGAGGTGTATATATATATATATATATATATATATATATTTACCCATTTACTTTATCTCCTAAATAAAGATTTTATTTTCTTCTTCTGAATTTCTAATCTTTGCCAAGTCATTACTATAATGATGGAAGAATTGTTAACCTGCACTTGTTTTCCTCCACTACTTAATTGTTCAGCATTATATATATATATATATAGATATATATATATATATATATATATTATATATATATTAAGAATACTGCTCTAAATTGCCTAATAAAATCTTGAAGTGCTCAACCCCTTGGGGAGCAACATCTGTTAAAAATAGGATGGTAAAAGGAAGTTTAAAATCAACAGTTGATTTTAAAACTTCCTTTTACCATCCTATTTTTAACACACACCACACACACACACACACACACACACACACACTACCACACACACACACACACACACATATATATATATATATATAATATATATATATATAAGAGAGAGAGAGAGAGAGAGAGAGAGTGAGAGAGGAGAGAGAGAGAGAGACGACCCACATGAGGAGAGTCCTGCACCATGGTGGGAGTCGCATGGAACGGTGGGATGTATAAACCCATTCTTGTTCTGTGAAAGGGGTGGAGGGGGGGCTTCACGGCCCCCCCCCCCCCCCCCTCTCCTGCCGAGTGCCTAACCACCGTAGATCAGCATTACACAAGTCGATGATTGATTAATCTGTGTTGGCTTCTTCACAGACCTACAGGCTGTTGACCACTAGGGCGACGGTACCCTACAAGAGCCTGAGTGTGGTGATAGATCGTGTTCTCTGAAGTGTCTTCACGTGACCTCATCGAGGTGGACCATGCGTCCGTTCGTCTTCCTCCAGGCGTGATCATGATCGTCCTTCCTCTGGGCGTGATTGTCTTCCTCGGGCATGATCGTCTTCCGCTAGGCATGATTGTCTTCCTGCAGTCATGATCGTATTCCTTTGGGCACGATCGTCTTTCTGCAGTCGTGTTCCATCTTCCTACAAGTATGATCATTTACTCTAGACATTACCGTCTTCTGTAGGCATGTCTTCCGCTAGGGCATGATTGTCTTCCTCCAGTCATGATCGTCTTCCTCTGTCCATGTTCCTTCGTTACTTATGCTAACATTCAAATCATTTTCTTTGTCACACACCACACACACACACAACACACACACACACACACACACACACACACCACACGCCACACACACACACACACACACACACACACACACACACACACACACTTTCAACGTCTATTGAACACGTTTTATTCGGGTATATTCTAACGAGGCAGGTTTTTGTTGCCCCTAGAATCGATGGAAAAGTGCGATTGGTCCTGAACATTAATTGGATATTAATTATTGTAGAGGCAAAAATTCATCATTGTTGAACGTTCTCTCCAGACCAATCACGTTTTGCATCGCCAGATTTCCTGTAACCGCTCCCACTCTCTCTCTCTCATACACACACACACACACACGCACGCACACACACATTTATGGCTCCCTGTGTTGGCCCATGTGAATTATGGTCTATCCGTTAATTATGATTTCTTATGATATAATTATCATCTTGTAGACCCTTAAGAGTTCTCGCGAAGTTAAAGTCCGTGTGTGAGAGTCTGAGTCTGCGTCCCCCCCCCCCCCCCCCCCCCACACACACACACATTCTCTCTCTCTTTCTCTCTCTCTCACTCTCTCTCTCTCTCTCTCTCTCTCTTTCACACACACACACACACACACACACACACACACACACCACACAGAGAGAGAGAGAGAGAGAGAGCGAGAGAGAGAGAGAGAGAGAGGGTTTTCTCATCACCATCATAAGGCAATTGTACGGCAGTGTATTGAACGTTTGGTATGCGCGGTGTGGTGTGTGTGTGTGGGTGTGTGTGTGTGTGTGTGTGTGCTCGCGCGCGCGCGCGTGCATTTGTATGTGTCTGCGGGCGTGCATGCGTTTGTGTGTGTCTTTTAAAGTTCCAAATCATCAACATAGATGTGCAGTCTATAAAATCAAAGAAGCCGTCAAATTTTCTTTTAAGGAATCCAGTCGCTTCATTTAGATCTATGAAGACAGACAAACGTCCGTGTACTTGACAAGAGGGGTCAGCTTCGTTCACAGTCCCGTGAAACAGTCGCGTGTCAAAAACCAGGAGATTGCCCTGCAGGCAACCCGTTGAAGTAGTCCCGGCGCGCGGCCAGGAAACAAGCGAGCTTTTGTAAGCAAACTGTTCCGGCGTGTGACGACCCAAACATTCCCACAGTCTGTTTGACACAGCATAAAGCGAGGGGTGAGGGTGGGTGGGGTGCGTAGGTGGAGCACCTGGTGAAGAAATAAAAGATGGGGCTTTCTTGTTTAAGGTAGTGGTGATAGTAGTGGTGGTAGTGTGTATGTTTGTGTGTGTGTGTGTGTGTGTGTGTGTCGGGGGGAGGGGGGGGGTGAGTGCGTGCTTGCGTGCGTGTGTGCGGGCGTGCGTACGTGCGTGCGTGCGTGTGTGTTTGTGTGTGTGTGTGTGTGTGTGTGTGTGTGTGTGTGTGTGTGTTGTGCAAACCTGCCTTTCTGTGCATCACTTTTCAGGTGTTTTTTTTTTTAAGGGTATTATGTTCGTTTGTTGAAGTGCCCTCGCAGCCGACCATACTTTACAATATAAATTCATGATGACTGATGCTTGTCGGGACACGTAGCTGTCACACACAGATTGTTCTCCAGTGTCCCTTCACAGCTGGCCCACAATGTATCTTGTCTGGTCTTGTTCGTGCTTGTCGCGCTTTATAAAATCTGGCGATGGATTTCTTTGTAACATTCAAGAAGTGATGCATGAGGAGTATTTCTCAAATCACCCACTGTGTGACAAAAAAAAGATGCAGGATGCATTTAGCCTACTCTGGTTGGCTAATTGATGTGTTTTTACTTAGTTCCTATGGTACATTTGCTCGCGCGTGTTCACAACAGAAGAAAAAAAATGACAGTAACGTAGTTCACAATAAGCAAACAAACAAAAGAAGCTGGCAACGTAGGCAGAGTTCACAACAAAACAAACAAATAGAGGCTAATAACGTAGGCAGAGTTCAAAACAGAATCAAACAAACAAAAGAGGCTAGTAACGTAGGCAGAGTTCAACGCAATATAAACAAACAAAAAGAGGCTGGTAAGGTAGGCAGAGTTCAACACAACATAAACAAACAAAAGAGGCTCGTAAGGTAGGCAGAGTTCAACACAGACAAACAAACAAAAGAAGCTGGCAACGTAGGCAGAGTTCAACGCAATATAAACAAACAAAAGAGGCTGGTAAGGTAGGCAGAGTTCAACACAACATAAACAAACAATAGAAGCTGGCAACGTAGGCAGAGTTCACAACAAAACAAAACAAATAGAGGCTAATGACGTAGGCAGAGTTCAACACAGACAAACAAACAAAAGAAGCTGGCAACGTAGGCAGAGTTCACAACAAAACAAAACAAATAGAGGCTAATAACGTAGGCAGAGTTCAAAACAGAATCAACAAACAAAAGAGGCTAGTAACGTAGGCAGAGTTCAACGCAATATAAACAAACAAAAGAGGCTAGTACATAGACAGAGTTCACAACAAAAACAAACAAGCAAACAAAAAAGGCTAGTAACGTAGGCAGAGTTCAAAACAAAACAAACAACAGAGGCCAGTAACATAGGCAGAGTTCAAAACAGAACAAACAACAGAGGCTAGTAACGTTGGCAGAGTTCAAAACAGAACAAACAACAGAGGCTAGTAACGTAGGCAGAGTTCAAAACAGAACAAAAACAGAGGCTAGTAACGTAGGCAGAGTTCAAAACAGAACAAACAACAGAGGCTAGTAACGTAGGCAGAGTTCAAAACAAAACTAGATAAAGCAGCGCCGTTCTGGGGCGAAACGTTGTCCCCTGCACCCCCACCCCCCTCACCCGACCCCCCCCCCCCCCCCCCCCCACCCCCACCCCCCCCCCCCCACCCCCCTGCTGGCTGGGCGAAGGCAGGGCGAGTCGTGTCCGGAGAAAAGCGTGGAGACCATCACGTAGGACACTAATCCAAGGATGTAAGGCCTGTCCCTGTCAGTGGGCAGATGACCAGGATTCCTCGCCAACTCTGCTGTCAAGGCCTTGTTTCTGGAGAGCATCAGCTATCGGGAATAAGTTTGAAGGCAGCGAGTTGGTACCAGAGCGTCCCTCTGACCATGATTCAAGAATCACGTTTCAAGTTGTAAAAAAGAATTATTAGTAAGTCCGCCAAACAACAGGGACAAGCAAATTACAGAGAAAACACGACGCGTTTTGACCTCTTAGGTTTTCTTCAAGGCAAGATAAACAACATTCAGGACAATGGAAACGAAGAACGACCAGTCTTATCTTCTCAAATAAGCGGACTTACTGATCATTCTTTTTAAAATTTGTTTCAGTTTCCGCCTGCTGTCACTTCATTTTGAAACTCACGTTTCAAGATTTTTTTTTTTCACCTGTGACTCTTGTTTTGGGGGGCATGGGAGGTACGATTCGTTGAACATGTTTCAATAAAATTCCGAAGTAAGCACATCGAACGAAAAAAAAAATCCTATGTGAGAAGACATTTAGGATGTATGCATTTTCCGTGGTTGATAAATATAACGGGATTGAGAAGAATTTGTTTTGCTTTCTCATTGAGAAAACACTGAGAGAGAAAAAAAAGGAAAGAAAACAGAGACAGCTTTCCCCGTGAACAGTAGAAGTGTCTTTCACAAAGCACCATAGATTAGGCATTCTTTGATAAAGTGAAAAGGGTGCCATCTTTTCTTTGCCTTTTGTCATCGATTGACGGATTACGATTCGCAGTTTATGGCCGCTGCGCCAGAATGATCCAGAAATAACCATGAATATTGGGCAAGATGTTGGTGTACTTTTCACGACCAGAAATTGTCGGTAAAATGGACGCTTAATGCACTATTCTGAACGTTCCCTCCAGAATTGAACATGACTGTTCTGAGACTCTGTATACGCGAAAGGTTTTTACTTATATACGACTGGGGTTCCTAAACAAAACACCCAGTCCTAATAAGTCTTATTCGGATACAGAACATCCGTGAAGATATGTACTTAGAATATACATGGAGATGGTGTGATTCTGAATTTGAGTTGCAAGAATATTTTTCTCTCTTTCTTTACTCTAATTACCACGTACATGGAGACAATGTATTACTGAATATCCTCTCTCTCTCTCTCTCTCTCTCTCTCTCTCTCTCTCTCTCTCTCCTCTCCTCTCTCTCTCTCTCTCTCTCTCTCTCTCTCTCTCTCTCTCTCATTCCGTCAGTTCAGTTCAGAATAACACCCATGGATATTTTTACAAGCATCAAAATCGGGTAAATTAACTGACTGTTTATGCCTGCATCTTAGCCTGCTGACAGTTGGTGATTTGTTTCTGAGACGTAAGCACAAAGAGAGAGAGAGAGAGAGAGAGAAGAGAGGAGAGAGAGAGAGAGAGAGAGTGAGTGAGAGAGGAAGGAGAACAGGGGTTTGTGATTTTGCTTAGTGAATGAAAAGAAGAGGTATGCAATTACAAGGCGTGCAATTAGGGTACAAGGCGTGCAATTAGGTTGTTCACATTACCCCTAAAATGCCAAGGGGTGAAGCTTTAACCTTTCCAAAAGCGTAAACGTAGCTTAGATCAATGGTAGAGTGCTTCAGGAAAAGGAAAGAGCGCACAATGTTTACAAAAGGACAATCGCCGTGTAAGAACATGAATGTTAAAACATCAACGCAATATCAAAGGGAGACCAAAAGCAATGAAGAAAGGAAATCTCTGCATTCAATCTTTTCAATTTTTTTTTTTTTTTTATAACAAAAGAGACAGAAAAGAGGGAGGAAGCGAGGGAGGGAGAGAGAGAGGAGAGAGAGAGAGAGAGAGAGAGAGAGAGAGAGAGAGAGACGAGAGGGAAGGGAAGGGTAGAGATAGAGAGGGGGAGAGGGAGAGAGAGGGGAGAGAGAGAGAGAGAGAGAGAGAGAGAGAGAGAGAGAGAGAGAGAGACGAAGTTTTTGAGCGTCTTTGAAAATCAGGGCTAGAGATCAAATCCACACGCCACATGGAAAAGTCAGCATTTAGAAAAGCCCCCCCCCCCCCCCCCCCCCCCCCCCCCCCACTCTCCCCTCCCTCCCTCCCCGCCGTCTCCCTTCCAGTCCAGGCTTGGCAGTGCACACATTCTTCATGATTGCTTAATACTGTACTACCTTGTAAACGGTCTTGTCGATGTTGTTGTTGTTGTCGTTTGAAAGTACCTTGGTTACAGTATAACTACACAAACACACACGCGCGAGTTTGAGTGTCTGGCCTCATAGGATAGTTTGGGCGTGATCAGAATTGAAACTTTGTCAGCAGGTGATTTCTACAAAAAAATAATCAGCGAATCTGGAATGGTACGCCTGAGTATCCTATTTGAACTGTGTTAACAGTACGCCTTTCCAGTCCAACGGTTATTGATAATCGGAGTGGAAACTACCGGTCCATCAATTATCGATCTTCTTAAAAGCGGAAGTTACCGATCTATAAATCATCGATCCCGAAGCGAAAGCCACTGATCTATTCATCACCGATCTTGAAGCGGAAGCCACCGGTCGAATGATCATTGATCGTGACATGGAAACTACCGATCTATTACAATCGATTTTGACGTGAACGATACCCATCTAATGATTATCGATGTTGGAGCGGAAGCCACCTATGCAGTTTTTTTTAACGTCAGAGGGAAGCTACCGGTCCATTGATTATGTATAATGAATAGAAGCTACCGTTTTATCATTATTGACTTCGAAGTAGAAGCCCAACCGGTCTGTTGGTAATCGATCTTGACGTGGATGCTACCGTCTAATATTAGCGATCTTGACGTGGATGCTACCCGTCTAATGATGATCGATCTTGAAGTAGGATCTACAGGGCCTATTGATCACTGACCTAGGAAGCGGAAACCACGGGTCTATCGATTCTTGATCGTGCGACAGAAGTTACCTATTATGGACGGTGACGTGGAAGTTAGCGGTCTATGGATTATCAATCCCTTCTTGACTCGTGTTTGCCTGCAGAACAACAGAGGTTTTACAGGCAGGAGGAAGGAAAGGGAGGCAGAAAACCCCCCGGAAAAGACAGGAGGGAGTGGTGGGAGAAGGAGGGGAAGGAGAAGGGGAGGATAGCGGAAGGAAGAGAGGAAGGAAGGAAGGAAGGAAGGAAGGGGCCTCTTATATACACTCTCTTCAAACAAGTTTCGTTGCGTCTAATCTGTCGGCTTCGAGTAACGGGAATGAGTGATACTGGAAATGCTTTCAGCTTCAATTTTGATAGCCATGGGAGTGGAATTCGAGCATGAAACGATGTTAATGGCGTCCATCCCTTTCCGTGATCCATTCTCATTTTTTACCCCCCCCCCCCCCCCCCCCCCCCCCCCCCCCCCCCCCCTCCCCGCTGAAACATTTGGTTCGTTGGTTGGTTCGTGTTCGTTTTTTTCCTTGCTCTGTCGTCTCTGTTTTTTTTTTCCACCTTAACTTCGTTTTCTGCTTTTTTAAAAGAATATTTTATAACTCCTTTCTTCTCGTCGACCTGTCTCGTATATTACTGAGGTGTTTTGGGTTTTATTTTATCTTTTAATTCCTCCCTTGTGCCATTCTTCGTTCTTTTCTCCGAAAACTCCATCGAAATCTTTACGCTAATAATTCTGGCTAGAACGAAAGAAAGAAGAAAAGGAAGAAAAGTTTTACAGAATGGTTTTCTTTCTTTCTTTTTGTTCTTCTCTCTGTCTTTGTCTTTGTCTCTGTCCTCTGCCTCTCTCTCTCTCTCTCTTTCTGTCTCTCTCTCTTTCTCTGTCTCTCTCTCTGTCTCTCTCTCTCTCTCTCTCTCTCTCTCTCGCGCTCGCGCGCGCGCGCGCGCGCGCATTTTGTCTGTTTATCTGTCCTTGTCAGTCTGACTGACTGTCTGTCTGTCTCATTGTATCTGTCTGTCTGTCTGTCTGTCTCTCTCTTTCACTTCGTCTGTAATGAAACTCCATCCAAAGATTAAAAAAGGTAATTTTCTTTCTTATATCACCTTTTCCCAAACTCTCTTCTCTCCTTCCCTCCCTCCCTCTCCTCTCTCTCTCTCTCTCTCTCTCTCTCTCTCTCTCTCTCTCTCTCTCTCTCTCTCTCTCTCTCTCTCTCTCTCCTGTCGTAAGGAGATTCCATAAATCAAAAAAAAAAAAAAAAAAGTGTTAGTCAGGTCAGCCTAATTCAATAGATTTTATTTTTGCCAAGAAAAAAAAAATCTAGCAGAGAAAGAACGAAAAAAAAAAAAAAAACCCGCAAAAAAAAAACCCACAATGAAAACGAGCTGAAACACACACACACACACACACACACACACACACACACACACACACACACACAACACACCACACTCACACACACGCCCTCCTCCCTTTCTTGGCAGAATTGTATTAGTGGATTTCCGTGTGTGTGGGTTGTTGTTGTTGTTGTGGGTTTTTTTTTTTTTGTGTCTTTTACTCCGTGGTGATAAATGAGAATCATTTCTATGCGGGGGCTGGGTCCGTCTGCATTTGCCAGCCTCATCATCTGGCTTGGAACTAGGCCCGTTGATTGAATTTCTAATCGGATTGTGGTCAGCACCCCCCCCCCACCCCCCCCCCCCCCCCCCCCCCCCCCCCCCCCCCCCCCCCCCTTAGATTTCCTATGCAAAGACAGCTGCTCGCAGAGGGTCTGATCCAATTAGAAATATAACGATCCGGGGTAGACACCACAGCTGATTGTGGGTGCTTTCCTTTCTCTTGTCTGTCTCTGTCTCTGTCTGTCTGTCTGTGTTTCTCCATTTCTGTTTGTCTGTCTCTGCCTCTCTGTGCGTCTCTGTCTGTCTGTCTGTCTCTGCCTCTCTCTGTGTCTCTGTCTGTCTGTCTCTGTCTCTCTGTCTGTCTGTCTCTCAAAACACACACACACACACACACACACACACACACACACACACACACACACACACACACACACACACACACACACACAAGTACAATCGTACGCACTTGCAAGACGAGCGTACACGCACGGGTTTAGCCATATTTGAATAGAATACAAAGTAAGGCCAGTCCTTGAATGATACAAATAACGCTATTTCACGAATGATACTATCGACGACGCCATCTTTGAATGGAATGAACGACGCCATCTTTGAAAATGTATGAACAACGCACTCAATGAACGATGCACGTGACGCCATCTTTGTATTGTGACAAACAGCGCCATCTGTGAATAGTACAAGCGACATTTTCTATGCTACAAATAACCGCCCTGTGTGTGAATGATACAAGCGACGCTCTATGAACTAACTATACAAGCGGCGTTTTTTGTATGGTGCAAACGACACCGTGTTACATAGAAGAAAAGACAACAGTCTTGAACGGGACGAACAACGCAATCTTTGAATGGTGCAATGCGCTGTAATTGAAGACAAAAATGACACTGGTGGGCGGTGGTAGTAGAGGGAGGTGGGGGGAGGTCATTTATGAATAAGGACAACGTGGTGCAGGGTGGGAATTATAGAGAAAATCCTGTTTTGTCAGCAATACGACTTTTCTCATGCAATACATTAGATACAAATAAGCAAGTATACAAGCCACCAATCTCCCCCTCAACGCTTCCCCACTCCCAAACCCCCCCCCCCCCTCCACACACACACACACACCACACACACACACACACACACACACACACACAACACAGACAGAGAGAGAGAGAGAGAGAGAGGAGATTGAGAGAGAGAGAGAGAGAGAGAGAGAATAACATGCTTCTCAAGACGAACAAATGTAATTTCTTTTTGTTTGTCCCACGTTCTTTTCTAAATTGTTTTCTCGTGAGCGCTTTCTCCCCCCCCCCCCCCCCCCCCCCCCCCCCCCCCCCCCCCCCCCCCCCCCCCCCGCCACGTCCTCGCAACCTCCAGACCTTTACCCAGACCCCCCCCCCCCCCTCACTCCTCCTCCTCCTCACTGTCCTTTTAGTATTCTCGGCATTATCAATTATTTTTCCCACCAATTTCAATCCAATAAAACGTCTTACACTGCAAACACATGTTTGGAACAAAAATCTTTGTGACCCCCATCTCCCCATCCTTTTCCCATCCCTTCCCTTTATTTCTCCACATTTCCATTTCCCCTCCCCCCTCCTCATACCTCTCTCCAATCTCCTATCAGCTGAAACCATGTCCAGACTGGACTGGTGGCGGTGGCGGTGGAGGGGGGGGGGGGGGGGGGGGGGGGGGGGGGAGGAAGCAGCAGGTGCTTTAAATTCAGGGCACGGTTATTAATGTTGTCCGCCCGCAAGTCACCAGTCACGGAGCTGGTCGGTAGAATGTCCTAAAACTCGGCCAGTTTTGACTTTTTTTCCCTTCTTCTGTGGACGGGAGGGATGAGCAAAAGTGACCACCATCACACTTTCAGAGTCTTTGTTTGATTTTTTTTATTTATTTATTTACTTATTTTTATTTATTTATTCATTCAATTATTTATTTATCTATTGATTTATTTACCCATTTATTCATTTATTCATTCGTTTATTTATTCATACTTTATTTTAGCTCGCAATCACATTGTAAGTTTTTTTGAGCATGTAAAAAATCACTTGCATATGTTAATCATAAAAAAAAAACATTCGGAATACTCCCTTAAACCCCCTCCCCCCCCCCCCCTACCCCGCGCCCCCACCCCTTACTGCCACCCCCTGCGCCATCTGCAAAGTTATTTTGTTCCGTTTTGCCTAGAGGGGCTTTGTTTAGATGTCGTGTTTTTCGAGAGGAAACAAAGGGTACTGAATGTCATATGTGTGATTATTTTTGTACCTTCCACGTCCCTCCACCCCTCCTCTTTTTCTTCATTGGCGTTTATTGATAACGATTATTATTATCTTTATTATCGTCATCGTCATCATCACTGTTGTTATCATTATCGTCATCATCATCATCATCATCATCATCATCATCATCATCATCATCATCATCATCATCATCATCGTCGTCGTCGTCGTCGTCATCAGTATCATTATCGTCGTCATCATCATCATTATCGTCGTCATCATCATCATAGTTATCATCATTATCACCGCCACCATCATAATCATTATTATTATTATTGTTATTATTATCATTATTGTTATTATTAGCAGCAGCAGCATCCTTGTTACAATTAACGTTCTTGTGTTGTAGGTGGTGGTGGTGGGGAAGGAAGTGATGGTGGTGGTAGTGCTAGTAGTGGAGGTGGTACTACTGCTGCTGTTATAGCTGCTGCTGTTGTTGTTGTCATATTTGTTGTGGTCAGTGATGACGGACACCAGAACACGACATTCGCCTACTGTTCCCAACCCTCAGTTCCACTCCAAAGTCATTTCTAGTCAATTAAGAACAATCAAGCGTAAGAGGTTGTCGATTATCACCTATCTCCAACCATTATCACCAAACTTCCCCCTTCCCCTTCTCTCTCCCCACCCCCCCCCCCCCCACTCACCTCCTTTTACCCCCATTTACCCCTCCACCCACCCCCAAGCTCCTCCCCTTCCTCTCCACGCAAACTGCAACCCCCTCCTCCTCCTACCCTCCCCTTTCTCCATGGTCCAGCAGTCCAGTGTCTGACGAGCCATGGTTGATGGGTTTGGGGGGGGAAGGGGGTGGGGGGGGGGGGGAGGGAGGGAGAAGGGGGTCTCGGAGGGGCGTGTCGTGGCGTGTGTTAGCCACCACCATCATCGTCCACTGACCGTGACTGACCCGCGTCGTGTGGTGGCCATACAGTGCTGGGCCAGACTGTGTCCGTCTGTCAGTCAGACCAAAGACAGTACTTTATCCACAGGGCGTAGTGTCTTTGGTCTGACAACAAGAGGCCCCTCTGCTCTTTTCCTTAATGGCCGGCTGGTACTGCTGCTGACAGCGTGTGGTCTGTCCACCCCCCCCCCCCCCCCCCCCCCCCACACACACACACACACACACACACTTTCTTCTTGTTTCCCCTCTTTCTTTTCTTCTCTGTCGTTCTCCTTGCGCTCTTCGCCCCTGCTATGTTCCCTTATTTTTTTCTCTTTCCCTTCATCCACCCAACACCACCTTTCCCTTTCTCCGTCTCTGTCTGTTGTCTGTGTTTCTGTGTGTCTGATGGCGTTTCTGTCTGTCTGATGGCTGGCTGGTTGGCTGTTTGTTTGTCTGTCTCTGTCTTCTCTCTCTCTCTCTCTCTCTCTCTCTCTCTCTCTCTCTCTCTCTCTCTCTCTCTCCCCATAATAATATAGACAGATTGATAGATAGATCAATGTATGTATGTATATATGTATGTATTTATCTGTCTATCTACCTCTGTGTGTGTGTGTGTGTGTGTGTGTGTGTGTGTGTGTGTGTGTGTGTGTGTGTGCATATACATATGCGTATGTGTGTATGCCTGTGTGTGTGTGTGTGTGTGTGTGTGTGTGTGTGTGTACATACATATGCGTATGTGTGTATGCCTGTGTATGTGTGTGTGTGTGTGTGTGTGTGTGTGTGTGTGTGTGTGTGTGTGTGTGTGCTAGACCTTCTCCATGTGCTTAGTTCGGAAGACTTGATTAATTCTGCTTGGAATAACTATCACCTCTCGATGGACTTTTGCACTTTAGTGAAGGTCGAAACTGGGGCCAATTGATGGGAGGAGACCCGGGGTATGATCCGGCTGTTCTTTAGCGGAGCTACAAATGTCAGTCAGTATCTGAGGTGCAGTTCTGCCGACTAATCTGCTGGCGTAAGGGTAATCAATAACATCATGGGTCGTCGTTCAGATTGGGGAAAACGTTCACAAGGTGATGTTCAAAACAGCGTTGCTTTATTTTATGAGGAAAATGTTCATATACATATCCCATAATGTAGTGTTTCAGTTTTAGAGCGAACAGTATTTGATTTTTAAATTTGTTTCATTCAGGTGTCACCTCCGTAGCGGGTTAAATGTGATGTAGCATCAAACCTATCAAATGTGATGTAGCATCAAACCTATCAAATGTGATGTAGCATCAAACATATCAAATGTGATGTAGCATCAAACCCATCAAATGTGATGTAGCATCAAACCTATCAAATGTGATGTAGCTTCAAACCTATCAAATGTGATGTAGCATCAAACCCATCAAATGTGACGTAGCATCAAACCCATCAAATGTGATTTGGCATCAAACCCATCAAATGTGATGTGCCGTCAGACCCATCAAATGTTATGTAGCAACAAACCTACCAAGTGCGATGTAGCATCAAACCTATCGAATGTGATGTAGCATCAAACCCATCAAATGTGATGTAGCATCAAACCTATCGAATGTGATGTAGCATCAAACCTATCGAATGTGATGTAGCATCAAACCCAGCAAATGTGATGTAGCAAGACGGGCATCGCCCGCTCAGGAGGATGGCGGGAAGCGGCCTGTCTTACACGCTACACTCGTACCACCAGGACGACAGCCGCGCGCTTGCGAGATTTGAACTTTCATCGACCGCGCGCGAAGTCAGAGCTCTCTTGAACTGAGCGAATATGGCACCACTTGGCGTCTTTTTTCCCTCGACGTTGGATATATGACACCGGCAAACTTGGTGCTCTCTAGATGACTGGCAGTCTGAAGCCTTCAGTGATTGCCCAGCTGTAAGCAATAGAGACCTCAGTTGATGTAGATGTCATGGTTGTTCGAAATCAGTTCTGGAATGCCATTGAGAGGGTTAAGCGTGAGTTGAGATCCAAGGGCTCTGTCTTTTTTTTTCTTTTGAGGAGGAGGAGGGGGAGGGGGGCTCCAGTATCAACTTGATGGTCTCTTCCATTGTTTTCCGTTGTTTGTGTAGTACGTGTGTTTTTTTTAGTGTGTGTGTGTGTGTGTGTGTGTGTGTGTGTGTGTGTGTGTGTGCGCGCGCGCGCACGCGTGTGTGTGTGTGTGTATGTGTGTGTGTGTGTGAATGAGTGAGTGAGAGACAGACAGACAGACAGAAAAGTGCGCACGCGTGCGCGCGCGTGTGTGTGTGTATGTGTGTGTGTGTGTGTGTGTGTGTGTGTGTGTGTGTGTGTGTGTGTGTGAGAGAGAGAGAGAGAGAGAGAGAGAGAGAGAGAGAGAGAGAGAGAGATAGTGCGCGCGCGTGCGTGTGTGTTCTATGCGAACAGTTTCGCCTATTTCAACTGATCTCCAACGACTGCTATTCACTTTAACTCCAACAAGAGATGCTATGACAATGGAAGCTAAATGTTCAGAGTTCAGTGCCGAAGACGAAAGGAGCAACTGATTGGAATCCATCGACGGAAGAAACACATGTCCAGGTAAAATGGTCAATCAATCCATTTTGATCAGCAAGATTTTGTCCTTTAAGTAACGGTGCTTTTCAGTGACGTTATTGCACACACGTTTTGGAAACTAAGTATTTGCGCTTGTGGTAACCGAGTTTTTTGGCCTATCTTGGTTCTTGGCAGGCACTTTTAGGAATCTCTCTCTCTCTCTCTCTCTCTCTCTCTCTCTCTCTCTCTCTCTCTCTCTCTCTCTCTCTCTCTCTCTCCCCTCCCTATCTCTGTGTCTCCCTCTCCCCCCCCTTCTCTTTTTGATTTCTCCCACCAGTTCTCAGTTATTTCTTATATACATTTTTTTCTTGTTTAGGTTTAACTTTGTGCGCGTGTGTGTGCGTGTGCGTGCGTGCGTGCGTGCTTGCGTGTGGGTGTGGGTGCTTGTGTATGTGTGTGCGCGCGCGCGCGCGCTCGCGCCTGCGTGCGTGCGTGCGTGCGTGTGTGTGTGTGTGTGTGTGTGTGTGTGTGTGTGTGTGTGTGTGTGTGTGTGTGTGTGTGTGTGCGCGCGCGCGCGCGCCCCCGCTCGCGCTTTTTACGTTTATTGTAGTCAGTGTGTGTCTTGTGTCTTTCGTTCGTTCTCTTCCTTTCCGCTCTTTAATCTCTTTACGACTTTCTACAAGCTACTTGTTCAGAACTTGTTATTTTTTGCTATGTCCTGCTAACGTGTTGCGCTGTTTTCGGTTTTACGATCAGAGTATTTTTTTCTCTTTAATTGAAATTGAAAAACACACACACACACACACACACACACACACACACACACACACACACACACACACACACACACACACACACACAATTCCCAGACACACGCTTTTACGATGAAACAAGTGATTCTTAGAGGCTGGAGACCCAAGCCGTGAAACAAGCGCATCGTTTAAACAAGTCCATGGCATTACTAACGACTCGACAAAACCCTGTCAGATTGCGCTCTTCTGCTCCTCCTCCTCTCCAACACTCCGCCTGCAGGCAGGCCAAGCGCGGGCTGCAAGGGATCCTCCTCTCTCCCCCTCCCCCCCCTCCCCCGAACAAAAATGCGAAGATTAAAAGAGAAAGAAGGAGGGAGGGGAGGGGAAAGGGGGTGAGAAAAAACAAACAAACAAACAAAAAACAAACCCACTATCCCTGAAAGGATTACGAGAGGAAGAGCAAACAAACAGACCTCTTCAAAGACAGCAAAAATAATGTTTACGGAATCGTGTCATGAAGACAGCAGCTCGCAGTGCACGCGCCCGTCCGTATGACCTGCAGCCGTGCTCACGTCCGTGATTGCATGTTGATGGTGCTTCTGTTAGCTCTGTTTTTAAGGCTCTGGCCGCACACCAACAATCAATTCGCCACGGCCGTAGCTTAAAGGATCTAGTATTTATAGACAGGCGCAAGTGGATTGTTTTTGAGACGTTTTGTTGTGTCTGAAAGTCGATTTTTTCCCCTTTCTATTCTATCATATGCACGTCAAGGTACATGCTAGGTGATTGGTTCCAAGCAGACAGATAGAAAATGAAAGGAAGGGGACTATTTTGGGAAAAACCACACGGCGCAAAGACAGGGTCACGTGTATGAGTGTGAAGGCTGCCGCGTATGACGTCATTAAAGGGGTACCTCACGTTTTTCTAGATTGTGAATGATTTGATCGAGAGAAATCCCTAAAAAACAAGTGGAATGGTTCAGGGGTGGGGTGGGGGTGGTCATTTGATTTGTTATCAGTTCAATATCAATGTTAAGCTCAAATTTATGCTAACCTCAAAATGTTTACGTGGATTTATATTGTCATTTAGAGCACACACAAAAATCCTACTTTGTGGCGTGTGACGAGTCGTTTCGTCCACGCACTTGGGGGGAAGGAGGGCGTCGTTTGAAACTGACTGAAGGTATGGCAAGGCATTTACCTGCCCTTCATGGCA
>JADBJO010001012.1:137500-147500 GCA_016801955.1 Conus betulinus
TGCGCTACACGGAAACTGAAACCCCGAACTCAGCAGTACGGTGGGGTAAGGAGATACATCAGTACAACTTGCAGAGAAAGGCGGCGACGAGGGGACATGAAGTGGTTGGTGGTAGGTTTGCAAGGGGAGAGAGGGGAGAGGGGGTGGGGGGGGGGGGGGGGTTGAGAAATACGGGAAGAAGGTAAGGAGAAGTAGGGTGACATTTTATGTCCTTGCGTTAAGACTTTTTTTCTCTGCATTTCTCTTCTTTTTTCTCTTTTTTTTTTCGTTGTTTACACAGCGTGACAGTATGTGTGCGTGTGTTCTGATAATTCCTCACTCGCATTCCGCTAAAATAATGAAATGGTATTGCACACAAAACTTACAATGCCCAGTAACTCAGAAATACAGCCGGTGAGTTCAAAAAACGTGTATACAGGGCGTATATATATATATATATATGCTCATTGAGTTCAAAATGGGAAGGTCAGCAACTCAGTAACAATGCTCAGAATCTCGTAAACGAACGTTCGAGATCGCACGCTCAAGACTACATGCTTGATAGTCGTGCTGGATAGCTTAAAACGCGTGCTTGGTTGTTCAAAAGGTACGGTGGATAGCTCAAAGACGCCATGCCGTGTTGGTAAAACAAATAAACAAACAAACATGCTCAGTAACTGCCAAACGCTTAAACAGGTAGCTAAAAACCGCATGTTCAGTTGTTTAAAACAAATATGAGAGAGAGAGAGAGAGAGAGAGAGAGAGAGAGAGAGAGAGAGAGAGAGAGAGAGAGAGAGAGACAGACAGACAGACAGACAGGTTTGTCAGTGTGTTAACCAAGCGCATCGGGAGGTTGAACAACGGCATACTCAGTGATTCAAAAACAAGTCGAGAAGTTCAAAAACAGCCGCTCAGTGGGACACCCATAACTCACGCCCTGTAAGCCACCCATTCTTGTGTTCCAGGGGGGCGCTCCGTTCTATCCCCAGTTGTCGCCCTTTGAGGATAAAGGCGTGGGCCACAGGCATACACATTAACAGTCGATGGCGAGGACGGACGGGTGCGGGGCGATAACCATGGCATACGTTCTTCTTCCTTCACGTGAACAACCTGGGCGTAACGAAGATTACTTCACACGTGAGGCGTGCAGAAAAGGGGAGACAAAAACAAATGAAAGGAGCAAACAAATCAAAACAGAAGCAGTGACAGACGAAACAAAAAAAAAAAAAAAGCAACAAAACATGAACGGAATCTAGGGACAGACAAACCAAAGAAAATGAGCAACAAAGAAAAACAGAACCTAGGACAGACAAAACAATTAAAATGAGCAGCAAAGCAAAAATAGAACCTAGGACAGACGAACCAAATAAAATGAGCTGCAAAACAAAAATAAAACCTAGGACAGACAAAACAAAATGAACAGCAACGCAAAAATAGAACCTAGGACAGACGAACCAAATAAAATGAGCAGCTAAGCAAAAATAGAACCTAGGACAGACGAAACAATTAAAATGAGCAGCTAAGCAAAAATAGAACCTAGGACAGACGAACAAATAAAATGAGCAGCAAAGCAAAAATAGAATCTAGGACAGACAAACTAAATAAAATGAGCAGCAAAGCAAAAAACAGAACCTAAAACAAACAGCAAAAAGTACAGGGGGAAAAAAGATGGTCGGGACATTGGAGTTGGGCCCCGTACAAATGGAGCTCTAGCACAGCTTCCCCCCCCCCCCCCCCCCCCCCCCCCCCCCCCCCCCCCCCCCCCCCCCCCCGATTTCCGGGGAGTCTGTGCTACAGGAGGGAGGGAACAGAGCAGGACTTGGGATTGGGCCCGGCGGGGCTCGATGGCTGCCCAGATCGAGAGAAGAAGCCGACCGGGTGGGTATATCCATGGCGATCAGTTTGTTATGAAACTTGTTGCTCAGGGGGATGTCTCCTTGTTTGTTCAGTGTGCTGTGTGTTGTCATTTCTTGCTAGGCGATCTGGTGTCGTAAGCAGCATTCGTTTGGCGTTATCGGCCTGTAATTACTCATTTCATCGTGGCAGCAAGAGTTACCTTACTTGTATGTTGTTTATTGTAAAAGTTTGTTGAGGCGTGCCTTTCATCTCCTAGGCAGGGGTGAAGATTTCTTCAAGTTCGGCAGCGTGTCAACCTCACTGGAGGTTCTGCTATATCTCTCTGGCACACACACACACACACACACCACACACACACACACACACACACACACACACACACACACACACACCACGCGGCTCAACGCTTGACAGTGACACTCTTCAGGTTTTTGATATGCTTGTCATTATAGGGCTTTAATGGACAGATCCGACACGTGGTCATTTTTTTTGTTTGTTTACCTCCACAGGACGAAGTGGGACTCCGGGTGTCATCTTGATCAGTAAGGACCCCAGGGTGTTGGCGTGGATTTGTTCCTGGTTGCTGTAGTTCTCGACCTCCTCCGTCTTCTCGTCGTCTTCATCTTGGTGCTGTGAGTCTTCTTGTTCTTTGTTCTTTTTCGTCTTCTTGTTTTTCGTCTTCTTGTTCTTTGTCTTGTACTTCCACTCCTTCTTTTCTTCTTCTTCTTTCTTCTTCTTCTTCGTCATCATCAGCAGCAGCAGTAGTTTCTTCTTCTTCTTCTTCTTCTTCTTCGTCGTCGTCGTCGTCGTCGTCATCGTCGTCATCTTGTTCTTCTTTTTCTGCTGCTGCTGCTCCTTCTCCTCTTTTTTCTTTTTTTTCTTCTTTTTAAGACTCATACGAAGGAAAACCATACCCTCATTTATGAAAATAATATCACTGCAATAAGTGTATGGCAGTTTTGAAATCGATGTGATGTTAGTCGTTATACTGACCAAGAAAAAAATAGAGGAGGAAGCGGCATTTGCGCGCAAAGAAAGTTTACTGTGAAATACTGCAAGATGGGGAAGGTTGTATTTTTTTTTTTAATCTTATGTTAATTAATTCCACGTACGACGCTCTTTTTGTGCAAATCATGTGTGATCTTCTCATGAAAAATCTAATTCTTTGTACATCCCCTTTCTTTCTTTCGTCTTCTGAATTCCAGTGAAATACATGCTCTCATATTTGCATCACGGGGAAGATATTCACCACATGCACGTGTGCATGCGCTGGGAGTGCGCGTGCCCGCGCGCGCACGTGTGTGTGTGTGTGTGTGTGTGTGTGTGTGTGTGTGTGTGTGTGTGTGTGCGTGCGTGCGTGTGTGTGTGCGTCTGTCTGTTGCTGAAGAGAGTCGATGCTAAAACAAATAACACTTGAAAAGTTACCGGGAGAACCCTTTTTCGTTTTCCTCGTATCTCCCTACACCCACCCCCCCCCACCCCGCCCCACTCTCTCTCTCTCTCTCTGTGTTTCTTTGTCTCCTGCACTCTCTGTCTGTCTGTCTCTCTCACTCACTCTCACTCTCTGTCTCTCTCACTCACTCTTACTCTCTGTCTCTCCCCTCTCTCTCTCTCTCCCGTTTTCCCTCTTCTCCTCTTCCCCCCCCCCCCCCCCCTCTCTCTCTCTCTTCTCTCAGAGCACACACCCCCGCCCAGCGCCTGCCTGAAAGGAAGCAGCCAAGTCGTTCACCCGGGCCTCCCCTTTCAATTAAGTCCGCACTAATTGACACTAACGAGAAGACCTGCTAGGCTGGAGAGGCGGATTGGGAGGCAGCGCCGCCCCTGTCTCTGGGAACCCCGTTGTCAGGCAGTGCAGGGCTGAGATGGGCAGCAGCGCACAGTGTAGGGTGCGCACGGTGGGCACGAGCCGACTCCTTGTTTGCCTCCCTGTCTCCTTCACTTTACTTCGCTTCTTCTTCCTAAAAACTAAAAAAAAACCAAAAAAAAAAAAAAACGTCCCTCCCTCTTCCCTTCACTTCGTCTTCTAGGGCTAACGGCGCTTCTCTGTCCGTTACTGCTGCTGCTGCTGCTGCTGCTCTTACTGCTTCTGCTGCTGCTGTTGCTGCTGCCAGTGTTTGCTCTTCTGCTCCACGTCAGGACAAGCACTGACGGTGGGTGGATGCCACCAGAGAAAACGGAGACCCCCATTTTTTTTTTAACTGGTGCCACAGGCCGCAGACAAGTGTTGATGCAAATGACCAGTGTCCTTCCCCCTGAAACTGTCAAGGACGCACAGAGCGTGGAGAGAGAGAGGAGAGACTGAGAGGGAGTGTTGAATTTCAACTTAGGGGAGAGGACGCGCTTGCGTTGGAGGGGGAGACTGTTCAGGGAGTGTGCGTTTCAGGAGAGTAAGTGAGTGAGTGAGTGAGAGAGAGAGAGAGAGAGAGAGGAGAGAGAGAGAGAGGGAGGGAAGGAGAGAGAGGGAGAGAGAGAGAGAGAGAGAGAGAGAGAGAGAGAGAGAGAGAGAGAGAGAGAGAGAGGGTGTGTGCCTTTGAGAGAAGAACTGTAAGGAAAACACGTGCGTGTTCGGGGAGGGGGGGGGGGGGGGGGGCTGTCAGGGGAAATTTACATTTAAGGGAAGAGATAGGCAGAGGACATGTGCGTTTGGAGGGAGAGATTGGCAGAGGACATGTGTGTTTGGAGGGAGAGATAGGCAGAGGACATGTGTGTTTGCAGGGAGAGATAGGCAGAGGACATGTGTGTTTGCAGGGAGACATAGGCAGAGGACATGTGCGTTTGGGAGGGAGATTGGCAGAGGACATGTGTGTTGGAGGGAGAGATAGGCAGAGGACATGTGCGTTTGCAGGGAGAGATTGGCAGAGGACATGTGTGTTTGGCAGGGAGAGATAGGCAGAGGACATGTGTGTTTGCAGGGAGAGATAGGGTAGAGGACATGTGTGTTTGGAGGGAGAGATAGGCAGAGGACATGTGCGTTTGAGGGAGAGATAGGCAGAGGACATGTGTGTTTGCAGGGAGAGATAGGCAGAGGACATGTGTGTTTGCAGGGAGAGATAGGCAGAGGACATGTGTGTTTGGAGGGAGAGATAGGCAGAGGACATGTGTGTTTGCAGGGAGAGATAGGCAGAGGACATGTGTGTTTGCAGGGAGAGATAGGAGAGGAGGACATGTGCGTGAAAAGGGACAGACTGTTAAAAGACGTATGTTTAAGAGAGGAGAGTGATCAAGAATACGTGAGTTTGCGGAGAGGGGCTGTTAAAGAACTTGCGCATTTGCAGAAAGAGAATGTTCAAGGACATCTGCGCTTTGGGAGAGAGACTGTCAGAGGAAATGTACGTTTGAGGTCAGAGACTGTTGCCGGGTGTACATCTTCTCAAAGGCCACACAAGATAGTAACAGCAGAGATTTCAAATGACACGACACGAGTTTGAGGAGAGATGATTTTTGACAGGAATGATTCGTTTCAACACAGGTTGTGTCTAAACGCCAGGGTTCCAGTGGATAGGGGCTCTAGCCTCTCCTGCTTGATACAGACCGATGGGAATCAGTGCTAGTCTTCGGGGTCTACAGGGAAAACCCAGGTCCCAGGCGCTGTGAGATGTGGTTGACAGCAGCGTTATGAAACAAAACACAGCACGATGTGATACTGTGCAGTGGAACAAATAACACAATGCACAGCGTACCTTTGCGCCTTACACAAAGATCAGTATTTCACTTTGTCAACCAAAAAAAGGCCTATCACAACAAACACAAGTAAAGAAAAGACATCGCCGCTTGCACTTGTTTCAGAACGGGTCTTTTCTTGTCCTAGATGTAATACACGAGCATAAACAAAATAACACAATGTATTGCGTACCTTTCTTTTCTCCACAAGGGAGCGCATAAGAATCAGTATTTCACTTCGTCTACGAACAAGCCTCTCACATCATAGGCAGTTGGACAAAAGACATCTCCACTTGTACTTGTTTCAGAACGGTCCTTTCTTGTCGTAGATGGAACACATGACCATTTGCATTATCATCAAAATTCTTTGTCTAGTCAGTTGTAATGAGCCATTTAAAAATCTGTCATGAATTATTTTGATCAGTACCTGTCAAAGGAGAAAGACATACGAGCACTATTGGCTTGATTATCGATAAGGTTACGTTGAAGGGACAAAACCAAAGTGTCACCTCAAGCGCGCAGCGTTTGGAAAGAGCGTTGCCCGCAGACTGTGAGCTGTTTGGTCAATTCTGTATATCATTTGCTTCTCGGGGGCTGAAGTTTGGGAATTAGCTGTCCACACCACAGACCATTTGTCAGGAGAGACTGTCGTCTGAAAGAACCACGTGGCTCATCCAGGTGGATGCTAGAACTGTCATCGCAGCAGATTGCCAGAGAAACGGGTCCTCCTTAGAGACTGTCAGACATCGCTGTCTTTCAACAGAAACTGTTAGAGAGTGATGCCACTTGGTACAGACTGTCAGAAATGGCGTCGCACAGTACAGACTGTCAAAAATGATGTTACTCACTACAGACTGTTGAAAAATGGTGTTACTCAGTACAGACTGTGAAAATTATGTCGCTCAGTACACAGTCAAAAATTGTGTCACTAGGTATAGACTGTCAAAAATGGTGTCACACAGTACAAACTGACAAAAATCGAGTCACACAGTATAGACTGTCGAAAATGGTGTCACACAGTACAAACTGACAAAAATGGTGTCACCCAATGCAGACTGTCAAAAATGGTGTCACTCAGTACAAATTGATGATAATGTTGTCACACAGTACAGACTATCAAAAATGGTGTGTCACACAGTACAAAACATGTCAAAAATGGTGTCACTCAATGCAGACTGACAAAAATGGTGTCACTTGATGCAGTGGTGTGTCACTCAATGCAGACTGACAAAAATGGTGTCACTCAATGCAGACTGTCAAAAATGGTGTCACTCAATACAGACTGTCAAAAATGGTGCCATTCAATACAAACTGTAAAAAAAAAAAACAGACTGTCAAAAATGGTGTCACTCAGTACAGACTGTCAAAAAATGGTGTCACTCAGTACAATAAAAGACCGCTCAATACAAAAAAAAAGGGCGTCACTCGGTACAGACTGTCAAAAATGGTGTCGCTCAATACAGACCGTAAAAAAGGGCGTCACTCAGTACAGACTGTCAAAAATCATTCATTGTCACTCAATACAGTACAGACTGTCAAAAATGATGTCACTCAGTGCAGACTGTCAAAAATAATGTCACTCAAGTGTAGACTGTCAAAAAAAGGTATCACTCATTGAAGACTCAGTACAGTCTGTCAACAATGGTGTCACTCAGTACAGACTGTCAACAATGGTGTCACTCAGACTGTACAGACTGTACAGACTGTCAACAATGGTGTCACTCAGTACAGACTGTCATGGTACAGTACAGACTGGTATCACTCATTACAGAACAATGGTGTCACTCAGTACAGACTGTCAACAATGGTGTCACTCAGTACAGACTGTCAACAATGGTATCACTCAGTACAGACTGTCAAAAGTGGTGTCACTTAGTACAGAGTATCAAAGAAACATACCACTCAGTACATACTGTCAAGAATTGTGTCACTCGGTACAGACTGTTGAAAAAAAAAATTGTGTTACTCAGTACAGACTGTGAAAAATCATGTCGCTCAGTACACTGTCAACAATGGTGTCACTCAGTACAGACTGTCAACAATGGTGTCACTCAATATAGACTGTCACCAGTGGTGTCACTCAGTACAGACTGTGAAAAATCATGTTGCTCTGTACAGAGTATCAAAGAAGTACATCACTGTCAAGTAGATACGTCTTTCAGTACAGACGGTCAGAAACTGGTGTCACTCAGTACAAACTATCGTGAAAAAAAAAAAAAAAAAAAAAAAAAAATGTGTCGCACGTTACAGACTGTCAAAGAGTGATAGGCAAGTGGACAAGAGAATAGAGACAGGCGAACAAAACAGAACCAAAGTAAACCAATAAAACGAAACAAGAAGACAGGCGGATCATGAGATAATGCGGGCAGGAAAGGAACCTGCTTGGTGAAAGGGAACGAGAATTTTTGGTGGGAGAGAGACAGAGACAGAGTGAGAGAGAGATCGAGAGAGAGAGAGAGAGAGAGAGAGAGAGAGAGAGAGAGAGAGAGAGACAGTGACAGAGTGAGAGAGAGAGGAGAGAGAGAAGGGGAGACAGAGGGGAGACAGAGACAGTGACAGAGGGGCAGTCAGACAGTTCAGAAACAGTGACAGAGGGACAGACAAACAGAAAACAGACAGTGACAGAACAGAGGGACAGACAAACGGACAGACAGACAGAAAAACATACAGGCAGACAGACAGATAGAGAGACAAAGAGACCCAACACAAAGACACAGAGAAAAGGTGTCGGGGGAAGGGGGGGGGGGGGGGGGGGGGTAAAAGCGACGATGGGGCAGAGACCAGCAGAAAGGACACCAGGACAACAAGGGGAGGGGGGGGGGGAATGGGGGGGGGGAAAGGGGGGGGGGGGGGGGGGGGGGGGGGGGGGGGGGTCATCACTTGTCGATTACGGAAGGTGTCTACAAGCCGGCGCATCGATCGCCGATTTCCCCCACCCCCCTCCCCCTCCCCCGCTCCTCTCGTCGCCGGCATTCCCCGGCCTCCGGTCCCGACGGGCCGCGCATCAGTCGCTCCCCCCCCCCCCCCCCCCCCCCCGGGGGAGGGGGGGGGGGGGGGGGGGGTCGGGGGCTTTCCCTCCTGGCCACTAACTCTAATTGATGACGCCCTGATGGAGAGGACGGGGGGAGGCATGGGGTGGGGGATAGGGAGGGAGGGGGGGGGTGGGTGTCTTAGGGCGGGGATCGCCTCGCAGGCCGATTTGTCTCCTTTCAGCCCATGATGGAAGAGCGACTAGGCTGGGCTGCAGCGTGGGGGTGGTGGAGGGGGGGGGGGGGGGGGGGGGATGGGAGGGGACAGGTGCACTGCTTGGAAGGGAAGTGAGTAGGGCGTGTGGATGGGGGGCGGGGGGGGGTAGAAATGGAATGGAGGAAAAGTGGGGGGGGGGGGGGGGGGGGGCAGCAGTTTGATACATTCGTTCAGTCTTGATGCCTTTCTTCATCCCTCCCTCGTTCCCGTTCACACTTACACTCATTCTCTCTCTTTGCCTGCGCATGTCCTCGCTAACCCCTCCACTCACCTACCACCCTTCTTCTTCTTCTTCTTCTCTCTCTCTCTCTCTCTGTCTCTCTCTCTCTCTCTGTCTGTCTGTCTGTCTGTCTCTCTCTGCCCCTCCCTCTCTGTCTTTTTCTTTGTCTCTATCTGTCTCTGTCTCTGTCTCTCTCTCTCTCTCTCTCTCTCACACACATTCTCTTCGTTAAAGAGGAATGTTGACGGATGCTTTCAAATCTCTCGTGGGAGAAGGTGATATTCCTGAATAGTTAGTTTGCTTGTGTTTCTGTTTGCCTGTTTGTTTGTTAACTCAAAACAATGTGTTCGTTTTGACCAGTGCCCGTCCGACTCTGCCAGAGCTGTTCAGGCAACGGCGCAAAGAATCAAAGCTTCCGTGTCAGTTTCAGTTGTCTGCCATCAGTATCAGCCACAGAGGGCGCCTTCAAGGCTATCACCACTTAGGGGGAGAGTGAGGAGAGAGAGAGAGAGAGTGAGAGAGGGGGGGGGGAGGGAGAGGGAGAGAGAGGGGGAGAGAGGAGAGAGGTGAGGAGAGAAATAGAGGAGATATTTTCAAACATGCGAGGGAGGAGAGGTTTATGGGAGGGAAAGAGAGGAGAGAGAGAGGGGAAAAGAAAGAAAGAAATCGCAGAACAGAAGAATGAGGAGAGAGGAGCGCGGAAGGAGAGGAGAGGAAGCTCGTGAGAGAGAGAAGGATAGAGGAGGAATAGAGAGAGGCGGAGAGAGAGGCTAGAGGAGAGGGAAGAGTGAGAGAGAGAGGAGAGACCAGAGGAGGGGGGACAGGAAAGGCAAGGAGATGAGAGAGAGGAGAGAGAGAGGGGGGAGAGGAGGGGAGGAGGGAGAGAGAGAGAGAGAGAGAGAGAGGAAGAGAGAGGGAGAGAGAGAGAGAAGGAGAGGGAGAGGAGAGAGAGAGATATTTTCAAACATGCGTTAAATGTTATGAAAGGAAAACCAAAAAGAAAGAAAAAAAAAATTATAGCCCATACACAAAAAAATG
>JADBJO010001012.1:152500-155000 GCA_016801955.1 Conus betulinus
GTCCTAAAACGTCACAAAATGCAACGAGCGAGCAAGAGAGAGAGAGGAAGGGATGGAGAGAGGGGGGGAGAGAGGAAGGGATGGAGAGAGAGAGAGAGAGAGAGAGAGAGAGAGAGAGAGAGAGAGAGAGAGAGGCCTCACGACAGACAGAGAGAGAGAGGGAGAGACAGACAGAGACTCAGAGAGAGAGAGAAGTCTCATGTGCTTTAGCAAAATGTGAAATGACTGCATAACTACATCCATGTCGATTTAAGGAGCCCCCTCCCCCACCCCCCCACCCCCGTTTTTTGTTTCAAATTTTAAAAAAAAAGGCTTATTATACACAAACCAACAAACAAATCAACACAACGATGTCGACAAAGAACACCACCTCATTTTAGTGTTCCTGAACGCTGTGAACAAGGTAAATAGTATCCTGTCGTGTTGGGTTACTAAAGTGACGGGGCAAGCCTTGCGACGGCTGCTACGACTGTGGTGTGTGGTGGTGGTGGTGGTGGTGGGGGGGGGGGGGGGGGAGGGTTGGGGGGGGGGGGGGGACATTCAAAACAGTGAGTACAGACGCCAGTACAGACCATTGAAATGCTCAGGGGGAGGGGGAGGGGGGGGGGGGGGGTAGGTTGCATAACGGACGTGGACCCGGCAGTTACAACAGACGCTAACCCTGGACTGGAACAGCTGCCGCCGAACCAACCACAGACCGCTCCCTTGTTAGCGGCCATGGGCGTAGGGTCGATAACTCTCAGGGGACTGTGACTGTATGTTTAGCCTCCAGATATGAATGGCGAAGTGAACGGTAAGGAGGTGGAGAGCAAACGGACTGTTTGCCTCGGGGAGTTAGCTGTTCATTCCCTCGGTGGTCCGGGTCTCTCTGTCTCTCTCTCTTTCTCGCAATTCGACCCACTTCAAAGACGAAGGGCACACACACACACACACACACACACACACACTTTGGCTGATGTTGATCTAGAACGTAAAGTCTCGATGTTATGAGGTTTCTGCTCAAAAAGGGCACACCGTGTGTTCAACAAAAAACACTATACTGGGCGGAACGTATAGAGACTTGGTTGAAGTAGGTAGGGTTTGACATATGAATGAGCAAGGAAGGGAAGTCAGAAGAGGTAGCAGCAGCCGTGTCATATGATCTGCCAATAATCAGTCTCAGCCTTCGTCCTGTCCCTGCCTTCAGAATTAGGTTCTGACGGTGTCAGTTGAAATATCTTAAAGGGTCAGGTTTCCATCGACAGCGTTCTATGGACACAGCTGTTTTGTTTTTATTTAACTTTCGTTGTTGTTGCTGCTGTTGTATTTGTTGACGCCGTAGGTCCTTCACAGTCATTCGTTTTATGTGTGTGTGTGTGTGTGTGTGTGTAGGGGGGGGGGGGGGGGGGGTCTGTTTTTGCTAAGTTGATTGGTTGGGTTTTTGTTACGGATGGTGTAGTTTGGATGCGTGTAATAATTAGTCCCTACACACACCCACACCATACGCACATGGATAGCCAGGCAACACACGAGTTAATTTTTTTTTTCTTTATAATTATGCTGCCTGAACCATCAAAATATACATTCATGTGAACTGGTACAAATCAACATATGTCACTACATAGCATATAGATCAAGCTATCAATACATAGGAACTTCAATTATCAGATATCAGCGTTTATATTACATATCTTGATATCACTCACAGATCTCGCCGCCGGCGCCGTCCACAGTGTCTCACATATACAGTCAACACACTCGGTTCCACAGTACTCAAGCCACAGTCTACAACACTAAAAGAACGCAAAGAAGGATAACCAAGGTCCCCACACGCAATAAGCCCGGCTGTTCATAAACACAAACGACGAAGAAGAAGAAAGAAACATGTTCTCCAGCAAGCACAATAAATTACGTTGAACTATCAGAAGAAGAACCGCAGATTCACATTCACAAAGCACATTAATCCATAGCAGAAGAACCGCAGATCCACAATGCAAAGCAATCCATAGAAGAAGAACTGCAGATTCACAAGGCACAGTAAACCATTGAATCCCCGGCGAACACGATTTCAGCAAAGTTCCATAGAACACAATAAACTTCGATTCGACGTGTAGTTGATCTAAAACAAAAATTAACTAACTTCTCCGTGTATTGATATTACAATGTTCACATCAATAAAAACCCAGCCCACCGACACACATGAGGTGGTACAATTAGCGCACGTAAATTTTCTGCAGGAGTTTTAAGTCTTTCTCGGCGACACAGCCTTCACAACAATTTTATAACAAATCAGTTTCCTGGTACATATTTCACTGGTACCGTCATCCAAAGTATCGCACATACACATTGAACATCGACGCACTACTGACTTAAAAGTCAGCCTCTCCACATAGTATCACTACGGAGAAAACGACGATTTAAACAAAATAAAATAAGCTGGACACCAAAGCCTCAGCCGTTAGTTCTTGCTCTCCCTTCTCGTCAATATTATTATTTTCGTCATGTAGATAACCTTCACAAA
>JADBJO010001012.1:162500-170000 GCA_016801955.1 Conus betulinus
ACGGAATCGTTAGAATTCTCTGTGTGTCTCTCTCGCATGCCAGTAGAGAGGTGGCAAGGGGAGCAGTGAGAAGGTACAGGAGGCAGGGGAGGGGAGGGGAAGGGAGGGAAAGGGGGCCGCACCGATCTAACACAACACTGATCCTACTAGAAGGACAACAACGTGAAGATGTCCTCGAACTGAGCATTTGAAGGATCGAACCCGCAACCTTGTGACTGACTGCCTGTGAAAGATCGTTGTTCCGCTAGCTTAGAAGAAAACGGGCTCCACTCCCAGTAAAGCCGGGGGAGGGCGCGGGGAGTGGGGAAGGGGGGGGGGAGTGGGAGGGGGAACGGTGGATTGGAAGGGAGGGGAGGGAGGAGAAGAGAGAAAAAGGCTTTCCCGGGGAGACTTGGAGACTTGATGCTGGTCTTACGTACATGCGGGGGGAAAAAAACAAAACTAATAAAACACACCAACAAAATCAACCAACCGCCGTCACGGCGATGGTTGTCCGGTGACTGACTGCACGTGTTGATAAGTGCATGTGACAGGCCGCGACGCCAAGCGTGCACAATGACTGGCCCCGCCTGGCATGCACGACGCTCTCTCCCCCCTGTGTGTCTCTCGCGCTGTGCGTGTCGGCCGTGCTGCACGAGCACAAGCCGTAACATTGCTTTGGCTGCACAATGCAAGCAGCAGCAGCAGCAGCAGTCCGAGCTGGGTTTGTCATTTGTAGCAGCTGTGTCGCAGTGTGAAGGGATTATACAGCGGAGATGCTTGTAGTAGTGTTGCTGCTTTTTCGGTGTTTGTTATTAGGCCGTCGAGTTTCTTCCTGCCGGGCCGTGAGTTTGTGTGCTGTTTCTCTCTCTCTCTCTCTCTCTCTCTCTCTCTATCTCTCTCTCTCTCTCTCTCTCTCTGTCTCTCTCTGTCTGTCTCTGTCTCTCTCTCTCTCTCTCCTCTATCTCTCTCTGTCTCTGTCTCCCACTCTCTCTCCCTCCCTCCCCCCCCCCTCTCTCTCTCTCTCTCTGCCTGTCTCTCTCTCAGTCTGTCTTTTGTCTGTTCCTCCCTCTGTGTGTGTGTGTGTGTGTGTGTGTGTGTGGTGTGTGTGTGTTGGCATCGTATTCAATGTCATGGGGATTATTTTGATAACCAACCTGCTTTTTTGTCCATTTCTGTTCGTTTCGAAAATTGATTTATTACAATCTCTTTCCTGTTCCCCACTCCCTGCGCATGGCTATATAACGAGTTTTAAGTGCAGTCAACCTTCATGTGAATATTCTCTACTCTCTCTCTCTCTCCTCTCTCTCTCTCTCTCTCTCTCTCTCTCTCTCTCTCTGTGTGTGTGTGTGTGTGTGTGTGTGTGTGTGTGTGTGTGTGTGTGTGCAAAAGAAAAGGAAAAAAAGTGAGGGTTAGTTTTTTTTAACTGTTTGAACCACTCGATTAAAAAAGATTGAAATAACTTACGATTTATACACAGTTTGTTTTGAAAATATCTCAGACTTTCCTTAGAAACAAAAGAAGAAGAAGAAGCGTCAAAGAAACCTTCAGTTTATGACAACACTGGGAAGTTCCACCGAACTGACCAGATCATTGAAAGGAAAGACAGGACTGTCGATGAACTGAGTAAGAAGAGAACCTTATCTTGCAGGCCCCTGAATAGCAGGCCGGACCGTCCATTCGAGAGGTCGCCCTTACACTGCCTGCGGGCGAGCAGCTCCCACATGACAATAAGGCAGATGGTTTTATCGGGTTTTATCGACGTGTTTCTTGCCCGTCTACAAAGGCAGGCAACGATAAAGCCGTAATGTCGGATGGAAAGTGCACAGTGGTCTGGCGTGAAAGGAAGTGATATTGCTTATTATACTTCATATATGTCATGGCGACAATACCTTTTTGTGTGTGTTTGCTGGCTTGTCTTTACCCTGGCAGAGAGCCTGCAGGTCGAATTACGCTGGCTGTTCTGTGTATCATGCTGTGTGCGCTCTCCCATTCGTCTGACAGTCAAATGACTCGACTTACGATCTGTTGCTGCGAGTTCCACTTGGTGACATTCTGCTTTCAAAGCATGCCTTTTTAACATTATCTTGTCAGTGTCAAACTGAGGTGACTGCAGGCGGAAATTGACACAATTTTTGAAAAAGTATTGTTAATGAGTCCGCCAAACAACAGAGATAAACACATTACAAGGAAAAAACACAACGCGTTCTGACCTCATAGGTCTTCTTCAGGCAAGATGAACAACATTCAGGGCGATGAACATGAAGAACGAGCGATCACTTGTCTTCTCATATTCTTCTTCTCAACGCTTATTTTTTCACCGAATATGAGAAGATTGATCGCTCGTTCTTCGTTTTCATTGTTCTGAATGCTGTTTAGCTTGCCTGAAGAAGACCCAAAAGGTCGAAACGAGTCATGTTTTGTCTTGTAATGTGTTTGTCTCTGTTGTTTGGCGAAGTCGCGGACATTCTTTTTTAACGTTATCTTGTCGCTGATAGGCATGACAGGCGCCATAATCCACTAGGAGTGGGCTGGAGACTTCCTGGTTCAAATTCTGCGGGTCTCTGGCGATTAGTGAGCGGCTGGGTAGGGTTTTGATACATGTTAGTGTATGTCTGATTTGTTGACAGTTTTTGTTGTGTTTTTAAGCGTGGTAACTATATTGGTCCGGGAAGTATTGCTGTTTGAATTACTTCATCTGGTTCTCTCTCTCTCTCTCTCTCTCTCTCTCTCTCTCTCTCTCTCTCTCTCTCTCTCTCTCTCTCTCTCTGTGTGTGTGTGTGTGTGTGTGTGTGTGTGTGCATGCGTGTGGTGTGTGTGTGTGTGTATGCGTGTGGCGTGTGTGTGTGTGTGTGTGTGTGTGTGTGTGTGTGTGTGTGTGTGTGTGTACGCGCGCGCGCGTGCGTGCATGCGTGCATGCATGCATTCACATTTTAAACAATATAAACGATTTAAAAGGAACTGAAATACAATATCAACCGTGTTGAAAAGAAAAAAGTGCATTCATGCAAACCGTTAAATCAAACTTGGACACTGATGAATCTCCCGGCAATACATTTGAGAGAACGTTTAAAATTGTACTCATCCTATCGTATATTCGCACTGTGTCCCGGTTTTGTACCGTGCTTTCGAGGGGGACGACTGATCTTGGGATGGTTTTATGGGTGTTTTTACAAATCACACACAGTTCGGGTCGTTTCGGGACGAAACGTTGGTTGGTTTTAGAGAAAGCTCAGATCACAAGTTACGTCGGTTGGTGAGAGTCACAGCATCCCCCCGTCTTAAGTTAATGTTCTGAAACATGGCTGTTTTTGCATTTTCCCCCCATCTTAAGTTATTGTTCTGAAACATGACTGTTTTTGAGGTCCTGGTCAGAGAGTGATGGATCAGTTCGTTCCACGCTTGCCGAATGATAATGGCACGTTAGCCTGTCGACCTTGATCATGGAACACAACGACCTCATTAGACCAGCAACAACACGCGTGGAGGCATGAAGGTTTAACGATCTGTTAGCCCACTGCTGTGGGGAAGAAGGCAAGGCAACCCACCCCATACATCTCGCAACTCGCCGTCATTAACGGGATCCAGCCTGTCTCTCTCTCTCTCTCTGCGTCTTGCTTGCTGGGCCAAGGTCTTTGGGATGGAGCGAAGTGGCACGCAACAAGAAGCAATGGCCGTATTGTGGAGCCGTGGTCATGTACAACCTGTCCATCAACACACACAACTTGATCATCTGTGCCTCACAAAACCTCTGGTTTTCATATGGCAGTTAAAACATGTTCTTGTTCTCTTCACACACACACACACACACACACACACACACACACACACACACACACACACACACACACACACACACACAGACAGAGAGAGAGAGAGAGAGAGAGAGAGAGAGAGAGAGAGAGAGAGAGAGAGAGGAGACACACACACACACACACACACACACACACTTAAACACACACATGCTCACACACACACACACACACACACACACACACACACACACACACACACACACACACACACAGAGTTGGCAGTCAGCTGACCCATCGCACCTGCTGGGAGATACTCCGGTGATATATGATGTTCCACGAGAAATGGGTGGGAACGATGGTCATGGGCGTGTGCCCTGTAATCAGACCTGACATCTTTTTTTTTTTTATTTATTTATCTGTTTTTTTTTTTAACAAACGACATACTTTTTTTTCTTTTCAAGCTTCTGTCCATAAATTATGTTTTCAACATTTCACAAATGAAAAGGTAAGGGGGGAATATAACTAAAATCCGGACAGAACAAAGGAAAAATCAGGGGGCAAAAAGCCACATAAACAAATCGAAAGCACGTATACACACAAAAGAATGATGTAATAACTGCCTACCATTCCTACCACACACACAAAAAAAATTACAAATTATCACATATTGATTGCATCTTAGAGTATCAAGCAGTGATTTTAATGAACAACGCAGATGTTATGATTACATTCTCTTAACTGGCTTGGAGAGGTTTTTTTACGTTGCTGTTCAGACTATATTTTTTTTTTAATGAAGCGTAGGTTTTCGCGTTTACATTTCTTCTTTTTCAATTAATTCTTCATACTTAATGCCGCGCCGGTCAGTCTTAAAACTTTAAAACTCAAACCTCTCATGATCACCTCCGCGTTGCGCAGAGTTTTGTTGTTTGTAGGCCTGCTGATTTAGTACAGAGCTTCTGGACTGTTTGGAGATGTCAGGGTCAGGTGACCCTGTGCTGGTGAAAATGAGGGGGTGGGGGTGGGGGGTCGGCTTGGAATATGCTTGAATTCCATGTCCAGCAGGTTAGGTGGGGGGTGGGGGTGTGAGGGAAGGGGTGTGAGGGGATGTGCAATATGCATACATGTGTGTGTGTGTGTGTGGGGGGGGGGGGGGGGGGGGGGGAGCGGTTTGGGGATGGTGGTGGCTGCAAATATCAAACCGTTACCGTAATTAGGAAAGTGAAGGCAATATCAAAAAAGTTTCACACGAAGAGGAAAGATGGGAGAGGGAGGGGGCAGAAGAGGTGTATGTGGAGGGGGGGGGGGGGGGGGGGGGGAGGCGGGGGCTTATTTCAACCTTTTACCAAAATGAAAAAAAAAACATAGTCATTTTTGCAGGGTTTGTTTGGTTTGCAACTCGGCGTACCCTTAACTTGACATTTTCCCAATTCGTCAGATGGAGAAAGATGAAGTCAAGGGCCCTCATATAAATCAGTGGTTTAGACTGCTTCGTAGCTGCTAAACTGCACCAGCGAAGACACTTAACTCGGAAAACGGTCGACAAAAATGGAAAAAACACCCGACGCCTTAGAAGGTAGAACTTCACACTCTTCTCTGCTTTAATGTCGGAAGAGGCCGATTCTGTCATGAATCAGCTTTTGCTCTTTCTTTGTTTTTGTGAGGCCAGTTTTCTGGAACAGTTCACGACTCTGTTGGTTAGCGAGAGGAAGCCGATACGTTTTGAGTAACGGAAGAGCCAATCAAAACAGACGCTGCCACGCAGTTCCTGTGGAGGAGAGTACTCCTTCTGTAGCTGCAGCCACTGAATTATAGGCCTACCACTCGCTGATGCTGACTCGTCACAATGGTGTGGTATTGGTGATCCACACGCAACCGATGCGTCTTTTTTTTCTTTTTCTTTTTTCTTTTGTTGTTGTTGTTTTTATGTTTTTAGCGCCAATGGGGCGGGCGCACCGATAATCCCAAACTCTCTGAATAGTGCAATATCCGAGGGCGGGGAGGGGGGGGGGGGGGGGCACAAAAAGGATCTGAAACAATGGACAGACGAGTACAGCCCGTCTGCGTAATCGTGCCTGTGGAAATACAGATCGTCTCCAGTTTTGTTTTGACGTGTGTAGAAGCAGCAGTCCTGGTGCGCATTTATACGGCTGGCTACAGGAGCTGTTTGTGTGTGCATTTTATCTATCCTTTTGTGTTTTTTTTTTCTCCCTTGGATGTTGTTTGATGTCCTGACTTTCTGTTGTCCCTGGCTTCTGTGTCGTCTGTCTGCCGGTCTGTTGGCTTTATACTGCCTGTCCCCCCCCCCCGTCTCATGTCGTCATCTGCCGGCATCGCGGGTCTGTACATTTTATGGTTCCAGAGGTGAGACAAAAATGTATTAATATTTCTCTTCGACCCTCTGCTGCCATGCGAGAGAGAGAGAGAGGAGAGAGAGAGAGAGAGAGAGAGAGAGAGAGAGAGAGAGAGAGAGAGAGAGAGAGAGGGGGAGAGAGGGGGGGAGGGGAGAGAGAGAGAGGGAGAGGGAGTGGGAAGAGAGAGATGGGGGGAGAGGGAGAGAGACTAATGCTCCCAAAACACCAACAAAAACAGAGAAAGAGAGAGAAAGAGAGAGAGAGAGAGAGAGAGAGAGAGAGAGAGAGATCCATGAGAGAGATCCACTTTACATTCAAGATCAACAAACTGTCCATTATCGTTAATGATAGGCTACAAACTGAAAAGAGAGGCGTGTTGTTAAAAAAAAAAGACATTACACAGACTGTTTTAGACTGTCAAACATTGTGTCTGATACATTGTAACACGTGTATACTCTTCCGATAGGCAACCAAGTGGCAGGTCATTAGCACTGATCTTGTGGCAATTATCGAACCAGTCTCTTTTCCCCCTCCTTCGTGCCATCATGAACTGTCTCAGCTCCGCTTGAGTCAGCTTTTGGTTGGTCCTGAACTTGATTCTTGATCTTCTGGTTTATTGGGGGGGGGGGGGGGGGGGGGGGGGGGGGTGGTGGAAAGTAGCAGTGTGGGTGGGAGGGGGGGGGGGGACAGGAGGCTGGTGAAGGGAAAGGGAGGGGACTTATCTAGTAGCAGGGATGGGGACAGGGGGGGGGGGGGGGGGGGGGGGGGGCAGCTGCAGCAGCAGCAGCAAGGGGATGCAGGTTTCGAACAAGAGCCACCCTGTTAATCAGATAGCGGAGCCGTCTCGAAGGTAACAGTGTAAACAGCCTGGCCCAGATGAAGGGGATCGATTGAAAGAAAGCGTCCGTGGGAAATGGAGTTTGCTGAACTATTGTTGGAGACAGGGGAGAGAGGGGAGAGAGAGAGAGGGGGGGGGGGGGGGGGGGGAGAGAGACAGAGAGAGACGGACAGACAGACAGAGACAGAGAGAGTGCAGGAGGAGGAGGAGAGAGAGAGAGAGAGAGAGAGAGAGAGAGAGAGAGAGAGAGAGAGAGAGAGAGAGAGAGAGAGAGAGAGAGGGCTGGGGCGAAGGTGTCAAAGCGGAGAGAGTCCGTAATTATTCTCAGGATGTGTCAGTGGGATAGATTTCATTGTGGATTGGTCTGACCGACGCGAGACGCTTCGAGAGGCGAGAAAGATGAGAGAGAGAGAGAGAGAGAGAGAGAGAGAGAGAGAGAGAGAGAGAGAGAGAGAGAGAGAGAGATTGGGGAGTTAACGGAGGCACATGTGGCGATAACTGATAAGTGGGCTAATGTCCATCCATATTGCAGTGGTGCCGCACTGATAGAAGCCGACGATCATTAATAATTCTTCAG
>JADBJO010001012.1:180000-185000 GCA_016801955.1 Conus betulinus
CGATCTGTGTTGAACTAATTCCATCCACACAATGGCTTTCCTACTGAATGAACTCTGCTCGTTCTAAGAGTATCTGTATCTAGCTCCCATCGTTTTAAAGGCTGTCTGTGCCCCCACCCCCCCCCCACCCCCCCCCCACCCTCTCTCTCTCTCTCTCTCTCTCTCTCTCTCTCTCTCTCTCTCTCTCTCGTACAAGTCCGTCTCTATTGTGTGTCTTCAGGGAGGTGAAACGAGGAGATGGGGGTGAGGAGGGAAGGAACGGGGAGGGGGGGGGGGGGGAGGGAGGGGGTGGGGGGGAGGGGGGGGCGGGAGGGGGTGATGAGGGAAGGAAGGGGTGGGGGGGGGGGGGGGGGCGGGAGGGGCTGGGCTGGGCGGTCAGCGTGAAACATCTCGTGTTACGAACTGCTCGCGTTGCTTTAATTAAACCCTCCCCGCTCTACTCCTTCTCCTCCTCCCCGCCTCCCAATACCCCTCCCTCCCTCCCATCCCCACCCCCCCCGCCCCGCCCCTTTCCTTGTCCCCTCCCCCACCCCCCTCCTCACACCCCTCTCCTACTCCTTCCTCCACCCGCCGACCCGCACACCCACCCAGCCTCCCGACCTGCACTTCCCCCCTCCTCCCCCCTCCCTCCCCTACCCACCCTGCAACACGCACAGTCCCTTGGCAGTGTCTGTCTATTGACTTGCTGGAGATGGATGTGAGCTCTGCCTTACGGCAGTGAGACACGCACGGCACTGGAGGAGATGTCCGCTCGGTCAAGTCCCTGGTGCCAGCCAATGTGGCTGAAGCCAGGTAGGTAGGAGGTGGAATTGGGGGGAGAGGGGGAGGGGATTCTGGGACGATGTCGTCACTCAGGGCTGACAGTGCAGGGGGAAGTCGCCAACGGTTATGATGGGTTTTTTTTGTTTGTTTGTTTGTTTTTTTAATTTGTGATGGGAAAAAGGTGGAGCTTAATTTAGAGTTTTTAAACGAGTTGATTGGGTTTTTTTTTTTATTATCTTGGTGGTGTGGGAGTGAAGTGTGTGTGTGTGTGTGTGTGTGTGTGTGTGTGTGTGTGTGTGTGTGTGCGTGCCTGCATGCGTGCGTGCGTGTGTGTGTGCGTGCGTGCATACATACGTACGTACGTGCGTGCGTGCGCGTGTGTGTGTGTGTGCGTGCGTGCGCGTGTATGTGTGCGCGTGCGTTCGTGCGTGCGTGTGTGTGTCTGTGTCTGTGAAAAGTAGATTACATTGACAACAACAACAACAACACAACTTAAAAAAGTACTGCGTTATAAATTATAACCGGAGAAAACTGTAAAGGCCTACAAAGGTAGACGGAACGGGGAAGCAATGGACGACGGCAAAGGGAGGAACAGCAAAACAAACAAACAAAACAGTAAAGCGCGGCAGGTCATTGATGTGTCTTTCTCAACCAGCTCAAGTCTCGCTGTACTTCCCAACAAACGAAAGCCTCGCTGCTGGAAGCTGGAAGACCTTTTCATTGAGGGGAAGAGAGAGAACAATTCATAGGGTTGAAACCACCCGTCGTGTCGCTTCGTTGTAGACAAGAGGAGGAGTGGGTGAGAAGACTAGCTTCAAGAACTGAGGAGGCTGCGAGCATTGCACGGCAAGAGAGTGACTGTGATGTACATTGGCGCTGGGAAATGCTGGATTACAGACCAGCCGGCAGCAAAAGAACTGGGGGGGGGGGGGGGGGGGGGGGGGGGGGGGGGGGCTGCAGTGTGGAGGTAGTGTTGTGGAGTCCCATGCAGTCTTACGCAAGTGGCATGAGCCTGAATTACGCACAGGATAGCTGACAGAGGACGTTGGAATTTTTTTTTCTTCTTTTATCTAGAGTGCATGCCGAACATGAACTACAAACAGCATAGCCTACTGAGGACGGTTTTGTTTGTTTGTTTGTTTATCTAGAGTGCATGGGGAACATAAACTACAAAAGCTTTGCTGAGTGAGGACGCTTTTATTTGTTTTATCTAGAGTGCATGGCGAACATGAATTACAAACAGCATAGCTTTGACTGAGGACGCTTTTTGTTTGTTTTATCTAGAGTGCATGGCGAACATGAACTGCAAACAGTATAGTTGACAGAGGGACGTTTCTTGTGTGTGTGTGTGTGTGTGTGTGTGTGTGTGTGTTGTGTGTGTGTGTGTGTGTGTGTGTGTGTGTGATCTAAAGTGCGTGGAGAACATGAACTAAACACAGAATGACTGACTGACCACACCTCGTTTTTTTTTTTTTTTCCTGCGGGGCAAAGAGAGAGACCAAACAATGGCTGTATAGAAATGGGACATTTCCTGTCTGACAATGTTGCCAGGTTATACCGATAGGATTGGACCCTGAAGTGATTCAGAACACGGGAAGGAAGTGTTCATACTGATGGTGTCGGAAGATGGTTATAAACGGAAAAACGAAGCCGAAGTAGAGATTGGGTTCTTTCAAATTCGTTTTTTCTTTCATTTTGTCTCTTACGGTCTCTCTTCTCTCTCTCTGTCTCTGTCTCTGTCTCAGTCTCTCTTCTCTCTCTCTCTCTCTCTCTCTCTCTCTCTCTTCTCTCTCTCTCTCTCTCGCTCTCTCTCTTGCATCTCTGCATCTGTCTGTATATCTGTCTGTCTGCATGTCTGTCTGTCTCTCTTTGTCTGCCTGCCTGTTTGTCTATCTATCAATCTGTCTGTATGTCCGTTCGACTGTCTTTCTATCTATCTATTAGTCTACACCTACAGGATCTATCGATATTAGTGTATTTTGATATCCATATAGATCTACCTATCTGTCTACCGGTGGTCAGTCTATCTGACTATCTCTGTTTATCTGTCTGTCTTTCTGTCTATCAGTGTATCTGCATTCCAAACTCCGCTAAGGATAATAACTTGTAGCTTAGCTTCACAAGGAGTGTAAATTGATTCGGATAACACAACTCTTTGTTACTAGAGACAAAGAGAGGGAGACAAAAGTGGAGGGTTACAGCACCATTTCTGTCATGCCCGTTTTCATTGTGGTGAACTGCACCTGCCCCCACAAACCCACAATGTGTGTGGACCTGCCTGTAAAACATGCCCCCAAACCTGACAGTTCCCAGCACCATCATCAGCTTCTCCTTCTTCTCTTCTTCTTCTTCTTCTTTCTTTCTCTCTCTTTCTCTCAGTCTCTCTCAGTCTCTCTCTCGCCTCAGTCTCTCTGTCCATAAAACTCAAAATCAGGCTATCTCTCTTTTCTCCTCTCATCATTCTCTCTCTCTCCTGTCTGTCTTGGTCTGTCTCTGTCTCCATCTCAGATCGCATCTCTCGGTGTCTCTGTCTGTCTCTGTCTGTCTGTCGTCGGTGCTGTCTGTCTGTCTCTCTCAAGCCTCTCTCTCTCTCTCCGCGCTCTCTCTCTCTCTCTCTCTCGCTCTCTCAAAAACCAATATGAGGTTTCGCAAGGTTTCTTGTTTCCATTCCCTGTTCTGCGTTTTTCTTTTCATCGGCGGAGCTGTTCTCTCGTCTGCCTCGCCTGTGCCTCACCTCTCCTCCGCGCGCTCTCTCCTCTCTGGCATCTCTCTCTCTCCTCCTCTCCCTCTCTCTCTCTCTCTCTGGTTCTGTATGCTCTCCGGTCTGTCTCTTCTCTGTCTGGTGTTTGTGTGTGTGTGGTCCTCGCGCCTCCTCTCGCCTCGCGGTCATCTTCTCTCTCTCTCCTCTCTTCTCTGTCCTCTGTCTCTGTCTTCCTTCTCTCTCTTTCTCTCTCTCATTCTCCCTCTGTCTCTCTCTCTGTTCGAATTCAGCGTCTCTGTCTGACACCAACTTTGAAAGATAAAGAAAGATATTTTGTTGGTGTTGGATTACGCGCGGTACGCTTCTACGTCTGGTCAGCGTCTTTTTCTGCTATTTTGCTTTTTTTTACTGGTACAAATCGCAGCGACTCCTTTGTCATAATCAATGTTGCGCGGACAAAAGTCTACAGCGAACGAGTGACTGACAGTGTTGACCATGAATGGGCTTGTTTTGTTTGTGGTGGTTGATTTAGAGTGAGTGCCTGCCTGTGGACATGCAGCTGTCCTCTCCTGCTCTGGTCGGTTCGTTGTGGATACTGCGGTTGTAAACCCTGCCACAGAATGATGTGACATGACATCTCGTGGAGAAAGGAGTTGCGTTTTCCACGTCAACTGAGGGAGAAAGAACTCGTGCCTCAGAAAGCACCTGTTCCCACGTCAGTCTGGTGGGAGAAATTAGTATTTGCTCTCATAAGCACTGCGCTGTCTGTCTCTCTCTGCTTCTCTGGCTCACTCTGTGTCTCTCTGTCTGCCCCCCTCTCTGGTCTCTCTGTTTCTGTGTCTTTCTCACTCCTCTCTCACTCTCTCTCATCTCTCTCTACTCTCTCTCTTATCTTTCTCTCTCTTGTTTCTCGTCTCTCTCTCGCTTTATGTCTCAAAAATCCAAATCTCTCTCTCTCCTACCCCTCCCACCTCCCTCCCTCCCTCGTCCTCCCGATAAAGTAATATGATTTTCTGCACAACAAGGACCACTCCCCCCTTTCCTACCACACACACACACACACCACACACACACACACACACCACACCACACACACACACACACACACACACCAAACTGCAGTGGGCGTAATATAGTTTTTGGACCTGCAAGTCGGAGGTTTTGAAAAACCCAAGATCCATAAGCTGCCGCGGACTGTATGCTCATCATCAGTGGGCTGAGTAACGTGGACAGTGAGTTGAATCACTTTGAACTCATCATTTGCCCCTGCTGTGCGATATCTTCATGTCATGTTGTCTGTCTGTCTGTCTGTTCTCTTCTCTCTCTCTCTCTCTCTCTCCCCCCCCTTCTCCCCCCCCCCCCCCCCCCCCTCCCCACCTCCCGGCTGTGTCTACGCCTGTATGTAGCAAAAAACGTAGGGGGACAAAACGAGAGAAAAAATGAGAGAAAAAAAAATGTCGACACTATGGAAAGAGATGTAGTAGAAGTATTCGAAGGGAGGGTGGGGAATGTAAACTTCACTGGACACCGTATGGGA
>JADBJO010001012.1:200000-202500 GCA_016801955.1 Conus betulinus
AACACACAGTAAGCACTAGCTTGATGTTGTTCAAATTTGACTTTCACTGTTAAAACTGCATTGTGATTGGAATCTGGAAACAAACTTATTTAAACCTAACATGTAACAGGAAAAGAAATGTTTTAAAAAAAGAAAGACAAGGCAGGCAATGAATACAGTGTTCTTGTGTTTTGGAAGACAGAGGATTGGGCAAGAAGGGGGGTTAGTGGGGGTTCATGTCCTGGAGATTCGGTAACGTTAGTACCAGAAAACAGCTGTGGACGGGGCGACACGGGGAAACACGGTACCGGACCCAACCGATGCTTCGCCCTTATAGATCACTGTGGCAGGAAGGGGGCCAGAGAGATCCAGACACAGTGACAAGAGGTGAGATCAGAGGGGAGCCCCTCTATGTCTGTCATTATCCTGCCATTGTAGGTACCCACACGCTGAACCGCAGGCTGGGCTGTTTATAGCGCTGATTTAACTCTACTAGGACCTGCGAAGAGGTGCAGTCCGTATCAACTGACCCGGGTATCTCCTTAAAGGAAATAAGCTGCAGGCGCAGGTGAGCGACACGTTTTATGAAAAGCGATTCTACAAAGATTTAAAAGAAGACGAAGAAGAGACGACGGAATGGGAAATCGAAAATATGAAACCTTCACTGACGGTGTGTAGGATTCACTGAACCCTCCCCTAGTGTGGAGAGAAGCCTTTGTCATAGCTGGCTGTACTCGCCTTTCGACCCCTTGCTGATTGTCATCAGAAGCTCAGGCAGGGGGGGGTTGGGGGTAGGGGGGGGGGGGGGGTGATAATTATCCACCCGTGGCGTCTGACGAGAGACAGGCCACTTACCAATATTGGCGGTGTGTTCTTGACAATGGAGGGATACAACAGTCCTGTGGCGTCCAAATTTGTTATAACTCTTCTCTCCCTCCCTCCCTCCCTCTCTGTCTGTCTGTCTGTCTCTCTTTGTCTCTCTCTGTCTGTTCGTCTCTCCTTTGCCTCTGTCTCTGTCCGTGTGACTGTTTCTCTCTAGATATACTAGTTCTGGTCTTTTGGGCCAGTGTGTGTTGTCCATATGTATTTCATTGTGTATCAGATTATATCACCTATGTCCATTTTGTTTCAGCAATTGCTTTTTAGCGTCAAGCAATCGCGTTTAACCTGGGAACAATCAGTGTTTAAAAAAAAGAGGTTTTTGCATAGTCTATGGACAGACATTATTTACCTTGTCAGCGTCAACTAGAAAGAGCCACACCCATAGCAAGGCACCGAGATCAGGTGACGCAGCAGTAGCACTTGCCGTATGTATCGGGCTACTAAACTGAAAGGGGACTCGTTAACATCTAGGAGGTAGTCAGGCATCGGACGAGCGTCATACAATTCCATTTACCTTGTCAGGCGGGAATGGACAGAGGCTAGGGCAATAGCCAAACAAATGGACGGTGGCCATACAAGAGCATGTACCTTGTCAGGCTGGAGTAGACAGAGGTTATGACAGTAAACAGGCAAGAGGAGGACGAGAGTAATACAATAGCGTTTACCTTGAGAGGATAAACTGAACAAACTAGAACAAAAGCCAGGCAAGAGGACGAGGGTGATAATACAATAGCATTTACCTCGTCAGTCGAAAGTGGACAGAAGCAAGGACAATAGCCAGGCAAGTGGCCCAGGGCAATGCAGTAGCATTTGCTCATCATACTAAAACTGGAGAGAGGCTAGGACAACACCCAAGCAAGTGGCCAAGGGCAATACAACATTTGCCTGGTCAGGCTAAACTGGAGAGAAGGCTAGGACAACACCCAAGCATGTGGCCAAGAGCAATACAATAACATTTGCCTGGTCAGGCTAAACTGGAGAGAGGCTAGGACAACACCCAAGCAAATGGACCAGGGTAAACACAATAGCATTTGCCTTGTCAGGCTCAACTGGACATAGGCTAGGACAATAGCCAGGCAAGTGGACGAGGGTCATATAATAGCATTGCCTTGTCAGGCAAAAGTGTATGAGGGCGCGACAGTAGCTGGGGCAAATGGACTAGGGTTAATACAATAGCATTTACTTTGTCAGGCTAAAGTGTGTAGGGGCAGCAACAACAGCCGAGCAAATGGACCTTGGGTTACACAACAGCATTTATCTTGTCAGGCTGAACTGGACACGGGCAGAGAGACAACGGCCAGGCAAATGGATCGGGTTAACACAATAGCACTTACCATGTCAGGCTGGCCTAGGGGGGGGGGGGGGGGGGGGGGGAGAGAGAGAGGGGAGGGGGGAGGAGAGAGAGAGAGAGAGAGAGAGAGAGAGATGCCCCCATACATTTCTCTCTCTACTCCTGGGACCACGACACATCGATTTTCTGAGAATGTGTAATTTCAGTGAGGGATGAGACTTTGCTTCAATTGTCTGCTTCCCTGGAAAAACTGTGGGGGGGTGGTGGTGTGTAGGTGGGGAGGGGGATAGGGGGAGAGAAGGAAGAGGAAGATGTGAGAGGAAGGAGGGTACTTGGGGGGGGGGGGGG
>JADBJO010001012.1:207500-210000 GCA_016801955.1 Conus betulinus
GGATCAATGAAATATTAACCTAAGCTCATTGGTTCAGTGTGTGAGGAAGAAAGTGAAATGTTAACCTAAGCTCAGGGGCTCAGTGTGTGAGGAAGAAAGTGAAATGTAACCTAAGCTCATTGGTTCAGTAAGAAGAAAGTGGGTTAACCTAAGCTCAGGGGCTCAGTGTGTGTGAAGAAAGTGAAATGTTAACCTAAGCTCATTGGTTCAGTGTGTGAGGAAGAAAGTGAAATGTTAACCTAAGCTCATTGGTTCAGTGTGTGAGGAAGAAAGTGAAATGTTAACCTAAGCTCAGGGGCTCAGTGTGTGAGGCAGAAAGTGAAATGTTAACCTAAGCTCAGGGGCTCAGTGTGTGAGGCAGAAAGAGAAATATAAATCAAGCTCAGTGGCTCAGTGTATATCAGACAGAAAAAGGGAAATGCTAACCAAGCCCCATGCGTTCATTGTGTGAGGTCGACACAGTGAAAGTGTCGGCCTGGTTAGATGGATGGACAGCGTTGTTGCTGCTGCCCCCACCACCACCACCAGTCAGCTGTCTATTGATTTTCCTGTCGTCGCTGCGTGTTTGCGTTGTCTTCTGATCATCTGTTGATGCTCAGCACAAACAAAACAAAACAAATAATGCGAAGGATTCGTGCGTGCCAGAGAGACACGAACTGGTGGAGTATTTTTTTTTTTTACTCATGATGGCGGAGTAGCGGCGGGAATTGCGCCTCCTCCTTTTACCGGATTTCTCTTCTTCTTCTTCTTCTTACCTACTACTACTCCTCTTCTTTTCCCCTACTTCTTCTCTTCGTCGTCTTTTCTACTTCTTCTTCTTCTTCTTCTTCTTCGTCGTCGTCGTCGTCGTCGTCGTCGTCGTCCTGATCCTGATGCTACTGCTCTTCCTCCTCCTCCTGTTCCTCCTCGTCTTCTCTCTCTCTCTCTCTCTCTCTCTCTCTCTCTCTCTCTCTCTCTCTCTCTCTCTCTCTCTCTCTCTCTCTTGCGCCAGACTTCAGATCGTCACTGTGTTAGTTTTGAGTCAATAGACTAGAAACCTTGCGTGTTGAGGGCTATTGAGATCCATGGGAAAGGTCGGCGAGTGCTGAGTGTGCCGGTGTCTTTGGCTGCGTTTCTTCCACAAACACATGGGGAGAGATAGAGAATGGGCCGCACTTGTCAGATTTATGTGTGATTCAAGTCCATTTGGGCATTGTCGGTCTTTTTGTGCTCCTTAAATTCCCTTTCAAACAAAGAGAAACAAGAGCGATGGCATTACTATGGAAAACAAACAAAAAAGAATCACACAAACACTTACACATACACACATACACACATACACACACACGCGAGCGCGCGCGCGCACGCACGCACGCACACACACACACACACACACGCACACACACACACCTCTCTCTCTCTCTCTCTCTCTCTCTTCCATGCGCGTGCACTCTGCTCATGCGTGCACGCACAATAGCATGATAGCGCGTGCGCACGCGCACACATATACACACACACACCAGCAAACCATTTTAATGTTCTAAGAAATAAACACGGGGAGAAACAGGACAGTCTTCAATATGGTATCAGACGTGATTTCTTCCGGTGATATAGTTTTATAAACGTGAATTCAAACGTTTGAAAAACCGAGTCATTTGGTTCCACTCTGCTTCAGAAACGTCTGATGTCTACGACAGTCCCCTACTGTAGTATTCTCACGTACGTGTGGAGAAAAGGTGTATTTCAAAGTCTACAAACTTGGATATAACTTGTTCTAAATTTGTGTCAAAGTGAGATGACTGTAGGCGGACTAAAATAAAAGTTTTACTATTCCGCCAGACGAAAGAGACAACTTTCACGACGAAAATCCACATTCCACATTCATTTTGCGCCCAATTGGAAGAGAGGAGGGATTGCTCGTTCTCCGTTTTCATTGCCTTGAATGCTGCTGTTTGTCTTCCTTGAAGAAGACCAAAGAGGTTGAAACGCGTCCTGTTTTGTCTTGTCATTTGTTCGTCTCTTTCGTTCGGCAGAATAGTAATTTTTCTTTTGAGTTTGTTGTAAATGTGTATTTGTAAATAATATACGTTTTACCACGGGGTATAATGAAATCGAGCACATGATTTATGAGGATGCTATTTTGTGCCAAACAATACAGTAGTCTGGGATATATTTCTGTTTACGCAAGTGAGATTTTTTGAAAGTTTATCTTGATTTTTTTTTCAAAAAGACATGAACATGAACGGTTGTGGAAATTACGTTGCCAGCGTCTGAATTCGCGGTTGCAGGTTACAGCGCTTCAGTTCGTTCAAGAGTTTGATGTATCTGCGAGACTCATTCGAGAGTTTGGATGTATATGCGAGACTCTTTCGAGAGTTTGGATGTATATGCGAGACTGTTTTCAGGTCTCCCGAATAGGCAGCCGCGTTACGTCATCGGGGACTGTGCCTGCCGAGTGTGGGTGTGCGTGGCCCTCCGGACGCTGACAGCTAGAACCTGTAGACTGCACGTTTGTTCTGCT
>JADBJO010001012.1:215000-217500 GCA_016801955.1 Conus betulinus
GCAGGCATACAAAATGTTATTACAACAACATGAGAATGGAAGTTTAACTGGGTGTCCAAAGAAAAGAAATTCTTGACGGAAAACGGGTTTGGTGTTGTTTGGTTAAGTCAAGAAGTAGGGAACGATAAACTGTTCATTTCTGAATTGAAAGATGGACTGGTGTGTATGTTTCAACAAAAGTGGCATTCTAATATGGAAGGAAATGATAAATATGAAATGTTCCTTTCATTCAACAGCAACCTGCAAGCTGAAAAGTACCTATCAGTAGTAACAGATAGATGGCATAGAACTGTACTTGCACGTTTTCGAACCAGAACCTTGGTCTACATGCAAACAAAATATGGTTCATGCCTGGCACAACAGCAGTTAATAACTGTCCAGTATGTAAGTCAAATGACAATGAAGACGAGTGCCACTTCTTATTCCACTGCGAAGCTTACAGACAAATCCGCGAAAAATGTAGTTTGTTTCAGTTGCCTGCTGTAAAAAGCCACAATCTAGCCCGTGTGCTGACACTGGAAAATGAATTGTTGATCAAATCTCTAGCAAAATACATTGCCGAAGCATGTCAAATTAGGAAAAACAGGCTGACTTGATTTTCTGTTTGGTAAACTCTCTTCCTTATTCAGTGCCCAGCGGTCATTGGTTATGTGATTATGAATGTAATTTACTTGAATGTACATGCGTGTGTGGGTGTATGTGTATGTATGTATATGTACGCATATGGGTATATGCGTAGGCACGTATATACATGTGTGTGTGTGTGTGTATGTAAGTGTGTGTGTGCGTGCGCGCGCGCGCGCGCGCGCGCGCGTGTGTGTGTGTGTGTGTGTATTCTTTGTATTTGTCAAGATGGGCAGGTTTGAAATTGACGTGAAACTGTACCTACATGTATGCAATGTTTATAGTTGTGTTAAAGTTAGTCGCTATACATGCATGTCTTAGATCTTTTTCAAGGGAGAATACGCCCCCATGTCATGATGGCTGTACTGCTATTGACAAAATATCAACGAGTCAATGAATGAGTCTCTCTCTTCTCTCTCTCTCTCTCTCTCTCTCTCTCTCTCTCTCTCTCTCTCTCTCTCGTCTCTCTCTCTCTCTCTCTCTCTCTCTCTCTCTCTCTCTCTTTCTTCTCCTCTCTCTCTCTCTTTCTCTCTCTCTCTCTCTCTTGTTTCTCTCTCTCATTTGTTTTCCTCTCTCTCTCTCTCTCTCTCTCTCTCTCTCTCTCTCTCTCTCTCTCTCTCTCTCTCTCTCTCTCTGTGAAAAGACTAACTCCCCCTCCCCCTCCCACCCCACCCCACCCGAACATAATTATATACGTACTCGCACAAAAAAGATTAGCGTCTTCGATGCGATCGGCTTCGTAACTACATGATAATTATCCAGATGTGCCCGTACCTAGTTGTTTATCATTGACTGTGTTGAATCATTCGGAACCTGTCCGAAACTTTTCTCCCGCACAGATTTTAACATCTACCGTGCTTCCAGGGTCATCCATGACTCAATAAAAAAAAAACATCAAATCTTATGAACGGATAGAGCTATGCTATGCTCACGAAATCGTAGGAGTTTGTCAACGATCTAAACAGCCGTTAGTCACAGTAATTTCATATTTGGGCACAATCAATTATCAGCGTAATTAGTCGCTGTTCTCCCAGGACCTATACATTTTAATGGGTCGCACATGACCCACGCCATCGGGTGAGGAATAAGCTGCTGAACTGTTCTTCATCAAGTGTGGGTCTTACAAATCCCGCATGATCTGAAAAGGGACAAGCAATAGGGAGAAACACGGAAAAGCCTCTACAAAATGTGTGGGTCTTGGGTGGAATACCCTCACGATCGGGTCTGTGTAATCAAAATCGTCATCCGGTAAAGGTTAAACCCCGTCCACTTAGATATACGTTCAGACTCTCCACCGGTGTCTCAAGTCTAGTCAGTCATATTTTCAACTCAGCTGCACAGATATGGCCAGGACAGAGTTTACAACAGTCAACTTAGATATACGTTCAGACTCTCCACCAGTGTCTGAAGTCTAGTCATATTTTCAACTCAGCTGCACAGATATGGGCCAGGACAGAGTTTACAACAGTCACTTAGATATACGTTCAGACTCTCCACCAGTGTGTGTGAAGTCTAGTCATATTTTCAACTCAGCTGCACAGATATGGCCAGGACAGAGTTTACAACAGTCGTCACTGGAAATGATTGATCATCGTGTTCGCACATTGAAAAGACGCGGAAGCAGGAAGACAGTTCGGGGCTTGTCCTCTTGGTCGTCTAGCGCAGGACACTTTGTGAAAGGTGTCATCTGGGTACATCGCTGCCCTGGTCTTCTGTGTCTTTTTTTTTTTTCTTTCTAAATGTTCTTTCTATTTGTTTTATGGTTAGAGCATCCAGCTGTGGGCGTACCTTTTTCTTTTCTTTTCTTTTCTTATTTTCCTACATTTATTCCCGTGAGAGACGACAATCAATAGGCGGGGGAAAAGCTTTTTGAATC
>JADBJO010001012.1:227500-247500 GCA_016801955.1 Conus betulinus
GTTCAGGGGGAGGGGCCTGAGAAGAAATCCTCTCAGTGAGTGCCTTCGTTGGTTTCATCGTTCCTCCAAAGAGGAGGTCAGCAGCAGGACCGGCCAGAGACAGCTGTTTCGCTCTGTGGAGAGATCGTCAGGCTTGCTACTGGATCCTGGTTACCTGCTGGGTCAGAGACGCTTCCTCATAAGCAGAAGAGAAAACGCGAGAAAACCGAGTCGATCCTCCAGTATATGTGAAAAGTATTGTAAGTAATAAATAAACAAATGACTGAATGAATGAGTAAATAGATAGATAAAAAATAAGTAAAGTAATACAACAGAACGAATATATAAACAAATGAATAAATGAATGAATCAATAAATACATGCATGCATGCATGCATAAATAAATAAATAAATAAATAAATAAATAAATGAATAGATAAATAAATAAGAATAAAAAGAGCATTCAGTGAAGAATCTGTAAAAGGATAAAACGTTGACTAAACTTCAAATGGCGAAACTGTGAAAGACACAGCCTATGTTGTGGACGAAAATCCACAAGGGGATTAAAAATTATGCTTAAAAATCTCAAGCTAAAAAACTTTGCATACACATATATGCATGTATACTTACATATTTATTTGATCTGAAAGAGAGAGAGAGAGAGAGAGAGAGAGAGAGAGAGAGAGAGAGAGAGAGAGAGAGAGAGATGCTGATCAAGTGAATTGTGGGGTGAAAGCACGTGCGGGTTGATGATTTCCCCCATCATTATATATTTGATTGTTTTGGAGTGGTCTCTTCTGTTACCTGCTCCGTTCTGTCTCTTCACCCGACGATGTTGTGAGGGATGAATTATAATCTTTTGTCATGTTTATGCTTTAATTGGGAGTAATTATAATTACACTTTTCAGTCCACAATCTTCGCTCTCACCCTCACCCCCACCCCAGTTTTTCATGTGTGCCTTTGTAAAATAAAGGTAATTTCTCCCCCTCACCCTTCTCTCCCCCCATCCCCCCCCCCCCCGTCGTTCTATTAATGCCTTTTGAGATGTATCCCTCCTTCACCCCCCACCCTCTGCTGTTATGTATGCGTCACAGAGAGCGTGAAAAAGAGGAAGAATAAAGAAGAGATAGTGACAGCGTTATGTATGTTCTATTTTTCCCGTGTCACTCACACACTTCCTCACCACACTCACATATGGCAAAACATAGTTTTGAGTCGGCACCCCAGAAAGGACGCTGATTTAATTAATGTTATATGTTTCCTCATCCCCAAAACACACAGCTCACTCCCAAGCTACATACATAGTCTAAATTCATGCAGACCCAGAACAAACCCCACAGTTTCTGGGTTTCACAGTACAATGCTTCACACACTCGGCACAAACGGATTTTTTCTTTTGACTCCGACTCAGCCACCCCTGGGCAAGACACCAAAACTGGGGAGGACCTCCGCATCCACTCCCCACAGCAGCAGCAACTCGCTCTGCTCTTCGGCCGTACCCCCACCAGCCGAAAAAGACGTATAGCCGCCTATGTCGTCCTTTCAGCCAGGCCTACAGTCTGCAACTAGGACCCTCCTCCGGCTCGGAGCTATAGACATAAGATAAACCTCCTAAGACTGTGTTCTCCAAACACTAAGAGGTGAGACAAGTCCCAGTCCGCTATATTTTAGGAATCATTAACGTCCGCACTGCTCTTTAAAGTCCTACGGCAGACGGACCTCATTCCAGAGTCACAAATAACAACAATTATTAACCCAACTAACAGTGTGACTCTCTCTCTCTCTCTAGCTGTGTGTGTGTGTGTGTGTGTGTGTGTGTGTGTGTGTGTGTGTGTGTGTGTGTGTGTGTGTGTGTAATTGCACCGTTTAATCTTCGTTTTTTCATGTATGCCTTTTGCAGGGGGTAATCGTACTTTTAACATCCTGCTTTTTTGTATACCTTTACTGGGAGGGGAGATAATTTTATTTTCAGTGTCCTTGTTTTATACATGTGTTCTGTTATACGGGAAGTAATTAAACTTTAACCACTTGGTTTTTTTGTATATGTTTTTTTAGGAGACAAGAATACATTTTGAACCCCCTGTTTTTGTGCCTGTCTTTCGAGGGCGTCCTCGAGGCGATCTCGCATGCGAAGGAAGTATTGGCGAGGAAGGATATCACTTTTTTGTGTGTGTTCTTAATGAATTATTTGAAATATCCGAGTCTGTGGATTTTTAAGACTGTTACCATCTCTGGAAGCGGGGATTTTGAGGTCTGAGACTCAACGTCCTGACCAGCTCCAGTTGACTGGGGAGGCAGGGAGGGCCAGATTTCTGGGGGTGGCATCGATTCCAGCAGGCTCATTGATTGCCTGTCTGCCAGCCCGAGGGCGGGGGAATCTCAACTCTAAGAGGACCCGGTTTCTCTTTTCGTCAATATTAGCACTCCAAGGGCCTATGATCCACGTTGTTTGGACTGGGGTGGAGAGGGTGTATCTGTCGTCTGCTTCCACAGCTAGGGGTTCTCCCTCTGTGTCTCTGTCTATGATTCTGTCTGTCTGTCTGTCTGTCTGTCTGTCTGTCTCTCTCTCTCTCTCTCTCTCTCTCTCTCTCTCTCTCTCTCTCTCTCTCTCTCTCTCTCTCTCTCTCTCTGTCTCTGTCTGTGTGTGTGTTTGCCTGTCTGTATCTCTCTCTCTCTCTCTCTCTCTCTCTCTCTCTCTCTCTCTCTCTCTCTCTCCTCCCTCCCTCCCTCCCTCCCCTCCCCTCCCCTCCCCGCCCATCCCTCCGTCCTTCTCAGAGATGTTCTAAACACATTCACACTGACAGCTCCATCTACACTGCTGAGTTGACAGCCTTGGTCCTGGCTCTTGAAATGGTTTCAAGTCAAAACATAAAGATTTCCTCATCTTGTCGGACTCCCTTTCTGCATTGGAGGCCATTGCCGGCCGTGACCTCAAACACCCTCAGCTGTTGAAGTTATTGGAACTGTACACCTCTCTGAAATCAGATGGATATAACATAGGTTTGCATGGGTTCCCAGCCATGTAGGCAGGCATTCGAGGCAACGAAATGGTTGATGAAGTTGTCAAGAGTGTCACAAAGACAGAGTTTGAGCAGACTGTCTATCTCTCACACTGAACTGAAACCCCAAACCCATGCTTATGTCAAAGACCTTTGGCAAGAGGAAGGGAAACTTGCAGACGGATATCAAACTATTTGAAATCCATCCAAACCTGAACGAGTTTTTACCATGTTTCCGATGCAGCCGTAAAGAAGAAACAGTTTTGTGCCGTTTGCATACAGGCCACTCTTTTTTACACCCATTCTTATCTTTTAAAAGGTGAAGAAGCTCCGTGGTGCATTCCTTGTTATGTACCACTCACAGTGAAACATGTTCTGTTAGAGTGCTGGGAATTGCATGATGTGAGACATAAACATTTTACAGCAGACTCCATGAAAACCTTGTTCAGAGATGTCTCACCCGACGTGATCTTTAGATTTTAGTGGGAGACTGGCATTTTTCGTCTGATCTAGGATTTTGCAGAGGAAAGATTTTTAACGACGGTTCCGGTGTGTTTTTTATGTACATTTTGATGGGTTGTGAATGTTTTTTGGGTTTTTTTTTTTTCAGCGACTTGTGAGTTGACTTGAACGCGGTGACAGCCCTGATATGGCCCTTTGCGGTCGGCCGGGCTATAAGCAACATTACTTACTCTCTTCCTCTCTCTCTCTCTCTTCCTCTCTCTCTCTCTCTCTCTCTCTCTCTCTCTCTCTCTCTCTCTCTCTCTCTCTCTCCCACAGTTGTTTATTCTGTCCCACTCCTTCCAACCATATTTCCACTCTCTCTCTCTCTCTCTCTCTCTCTCTCTCTCTCTCTCTCTCTCTCTCTCTCTCTCTCTCTCCTCTCTCTCTCTCTCTCTCTCTCTCTCTCTCTCTCTCTCTCTCTCTCTTTCTCTGTTGCACCTCCCTGGTCAGTTGCTCCGGAAGGCCGGTCCAGCATGGATTCACAATATCGATTCTTGCAGCCACTTCCTCTCCAACCAGCTCAGACTGGGTTGCGGGCACTTCCTTCCTACCCCCACTCTTTAGCGCCAAGAGTTTGGATCCGATTCATCGACCCCGGGTCAAGAAGGCTGCCTACCTTTTTCAGCTGCTGCTGGGTGCAACCAGTGCCACCTCCACCGTTCATCCCCTCGATCCCAATGGCCTGGCAACTTCTAGAAAAGGAGAGCTCCGGGGCGTGAGGATGGGGGTTGGGCGGGGATCCGGGAGAGTCGAACTCGTCGCCTCACGGCGCAGGGCCGGAGCAGAGCGGAGTCTCGGCACTCTCTCTGTGTCTCTGTCTCCCCACCCCTCCCCTGTCTCTCTCTCTCTCTCTCTCTCTCTCTCTCTCTCTCTCTCTCTCTCTCTCTCTCTCTCCCTTTGTCTCATTCTCCCTCTGTTTTCTCTCTGTCTTTGTCTTTCTCTGTTTCTGTTTCTCTCTCTGTCCCTGTCTCTGTTTGTGTGTGTGTCTCTCTGTTCTCTCTCTCTCTCTCTCTCTCTCTCTCTCTCTCTCTCTCTCTCTCTCTCTCTCTCTCTCTGTTGCACTCCCTCTGGTCAGTTGCTCGGGAAGGCCGGTCCAGCATGGATTCACAATAACGATTCTTGCAGCCACTTCCCCTCCAACCAGCTCAGACTGGGTTGCGGGGCACTTCCTTCCTACCCCCACTCTTTAGCGCCAAAAGACTGGATCCGACTCGTCGACCCGGGTCAAGGAGGCTGCCTCCCTTTCAGCCTGCCTGGGTGCGGAACCGGTGGCACTACCATTTATCTCTTCGATCCCAATGGCCTGGCAACGTCTACAAACGAGGGTCCTGGGGGGTGGGGATAGGGGTGAGGGCGAGGATCCGGAGAGTCGTTGAACTTGTTGCCTCACAACGCAAGGCTGGAGCGGAGTGGAGTTTCTGTCGCTGTCTGTCTGTCTCTGTCTCTCTTTCTTCCTCCCTCCCTCTCTGAATCTCAGAATGAAAGCATGGTAAGAAATTTCTCAGTTTACTTGTTCAAGGCATTTTAGTTTTGATCAGTTATGCTTTGTGAGAGAGAAGTCCATCCAGTCTTTTTGTTACGTTCTCCATACCCCCCTTCATAAGGCGCAATGGCCTTTAGATAAATAAACCATCTGAGTTCTAAGCTCTCTCTCTCTCTCTCTCTCTCTCTCTCTCTCTCTCTCTCTCTCTCTCTCTCTCTTTGAGTAAAATCGCTGGAGCGGAGTGTGAGTCTTATCGTGGCCGTCAAGATGTAGTCTTTTCTCGAAGGTCTTGGTGTTCCTTCCGCTAAGGATGTAGGCAGGCTCTGTGCTTGGCTGGCCCTCCCCCCCCCCCCCCCCCCCCCCCACATCTTTTCGGTCGTTCGCCTTCTGCCCGTCAGGGTGGTTCTCTTGGTTTTGAAAAAGAGCAGTGATGGCCCAGTGATGCGGCACGCATCTAGGAGGAGAGAAATTCCTAGGTCCGTGGTTCAGATCTTGCACCGGGTAGTTGCTTTGTTTCATCTCTTCCTCTGCTCTCTATCAGCGTTTCTCTCCCCCCCCCCCCCCCCCCCCCACTCCTACCCATCCCCCATCCCCCAACCTCCCAAAGCCCATCCGGTCACTCTCCTTTTCGCTCTTCATCGGCACTTTTTCCATCCCCCCATCACCTTTTACCCACGCCTCCATTACGTCATTATTGGTGGTCTTTCGGAGGGTATAGTGAAGCGAAGTTTCGTGTGCGCGTTAAAGAACACAAGGCAACAACAGAGATGTGTCTGTTGAAGAGTACCTTGCGAGCCGCTGACAGCCAATACGAAAACTGGCATTTTAGCTGCCCCACTGAACATGTTGTCGTTCTGGTGGTGTCAGTGTAGTGTCAGGTCTCCTTTTCCTCGCTGTCCTTCTTCATACGCTCAGACAGGTACCTCGGAGGCAGTCTGATGAAGGCTGCTGTACGGTGGAAGTTCTCCAGTAACCCATAGAGCTTCTCCCTCGTGGATGTGTCAGCCGGTCAAGTCTCTGCTCTTGGCTTTTCATGTGTGGGACAGTCCTGTTGGAAGCGTTCCACAGTCACTGAGGCTGTACTGCATGGGCACCTAGATGACTCGCCAGTGTGGAATTTTGTGAACATGTGGTGTTTAAGTCTGGAGCGCCGTGTCCTCATTCTCCCAATGCCCACTTGCTTGCTGTCCTAGGAAGGTTATCCCCCATCTCTTGAGTGGGGCCTTGACTGGGGTGTGGGCGTCAAACCTGAATGGCATCCAACCAGTGACAGAGCATTCGTCGGGAAAACTAGCAAAGACCAGATATTTCGCTACCAATGTCGCACGGAGACGGTTTGGTGGTTCCCCCCCCATCCAAGACGTCGTAAATGGTGGCATGGGTGCTATTCTTTCCGATGTCGATGCAGCCGAGTCCGTCTATGCAGATCGCGCTTTGGGCATGTTGCAGAACCCTTGACGACAACGGAGTCGTTCGTGATCATTTGTGTGTGTGTGTGTGTGTGTGTGTGTGTGTGTGTGTGTGTGTGTACAGAAAAGCGGTTTGATTGTTGAGCAGGCACACACGCGAGCTGATGAAATAGAACGAAATAAAGTCAGTTAAAAAAATTTTAAATAGTATTGAATTAAAAGAAATTGATACCGCCATGACGTGTCTCAAACGGAGAAATCTGTTGTGATTACTGAAGAATGCCGGGAAATACAAAGGAAGTCACTATGAGATGATACGATTCAACACAAAACAAAAACAAAACAGTACAGTATGAGAGTACAATACAGATCAAAACAACACGTTGCAAACACACTAAATGTGTCGAACTCTGTGTGTGTGTGTGTGTGTGTGTGTGTGTGTGTGTGTGTGTGTGTGTGTGTGTGTGTGTGTGCGTGCGAAGAAGGGGGGGGGGGGGAGGGGCGTGTGTGTGTGTGCCTGTGTGTGTCTGTGTGTCTGTCTGTGTCGGTGTCGGTGTTTTAATATTAACAGGAATAATATTAAGAATACTAATAATAGCAAAGAGGCTCTTTGATACTTTGCTTAAAGGCCCTTCTCGGGGGGGGGGGGGGGGGGGGGGGGGGGGACTTTGATGTTTATGGCAAATAACTCAGTTGAAAACTAGAACATTTGAGAATCAAAATTCTAAAGAAAAAAAAAAAGGGGGGGGGGGGGGGGGGGGGGGGGGGGTCAGAGGAACAAGGAAAGGTATCCGGGTAAGGTCAGATCCGCCCTGTATCCTTTACCGCTTCTCCATGTTTCCTCTGATTCCTTTTCTGCTTTTCCGTTTTCTTTCCATTTCCTCCCCCCGGTTTTTGTTGTTGTTGTTGTTGTTGTTGGTCTTCCGTTGATCGGAAACCACTCCGGGAGTTTCACCACTTTGGCGGTTTGATGGCCAACGGAATGGACGGCTGGTCTCCTCCATCTGCCTCAGGCGGGCCAGCGCGGAGAGCAGACTATTATACATCAGCTGGAAATGGACCGCAGATGATTCTGGGCTAGAAGAAAAACGCATTTGGATCGTGCTTCTTCCGAAAAGCGAAAAGCAAAGAGTGCCCAACTCTGTCCATCTCCTGTCTGGCCCGCTAACGCGCTGTCGGGCTGTCCACAAGACGCCGGGGCTGTTTGTGGACCGTGCATGGGAATCAGAACGTGGATGATATTCAAACAGACCAGGAAGTTGATCCCAAGCTGCACTTACATTGATCGGATCCAATGGCCGCTGCCATTTACGAGACAGGTCCGATCCATAGTATGATGGGGACTCCAGGGACGGATGGGTGGATTGTGGGGTATGGGGGGGAGGAGGGGGGGGGGGAGTGACAGGAAGGCGCTGTGTGTGAGCAATGTTGTGATGGGCAAGTGATTAGGGGGCGATGTGTGTGTGTGTGTGTGTGTGTGTGTGTGTGTGTGTGTGTGTGTGTGTGGGGTGGGGGGGGGGGGGGGGGTTGTTTTGATGACGTGATGGGGGAACATGAGGTGCAGGGTACGGTGTGTTTTGACAACCTGGTAGACAACGTGTTGAAGTGCAGTTTTATGTTATGGCGACTTGACTGACGATCTGGTGAGGTGCAGTATATGTTATGACATAGTGGAGAGCATCTTGTACTCGCAGTAAGATGCACTATACGTTGCTATGATGACATCGTGGAAAGCATCATAAAGGTGGAATGTATGCTGCTGTGACGGCATCGTAAAAGCATCTTAAAGATGCAGTATAGTTGTTGTGACGACATAGAGGTAATCATCTTTAAGATGCAGTTAGTTGCTGTGACGACATAGTGGTAATCATCTTTAAGATGCAATATCTGTTCCCATGACGATATGGTAGAAAGCATGACGAAGTGTAATATAGGTTTCGACAGGATAGAAAATTCAGTTAGGTGCAGTAAACGTGGTAATGATGACGTAATAGACGACATGGCAAGGTGGACTGAACGGCTTTGTGATGACCTTATGGACAATATGATTTTGTGGACAATAGTATATCTTATAGTTTATATGTTACACACCAGCTGGTGCGGTGCAGTGGATAGCACTTCGGCTCTGTAGGCTGCGAGGTTGTGGTTTCGAGTCCCACCAGAGGCAAGTGCTTGCCCGTGACCAGCCCTTAGTCAGCGTATGCTATAGTCTACAGTGGGCAAGGCATCAGCCCCCAGGGTATGCTGTTGTCTACAATGGGCAGGCACCAGCCCTTAGCGTATGCTATGGCTACAATGGGCAGGCACCAGCCCTTAGTCAGAGTATACTATGGCTACAGTGGGCAAGCACCAGTCTTTAGTGAGAGTATGCTATCGGCTATAGTGGGCAAGCACCAGTCTTTAGTGAGAGTATGCTATGGGCTACAGTGGGCAAGCATCAGTCTTTAGTGAGAGTATGCTCTGGGTTACAAGGGGAAGCACCAGTCTTTAGTGAGAGTATGCTATGGGCTGCAGCGGGCAAGCACCAGTCTTTAGTGAGAGTGTGCTATGGGCTGCAATGGGCAAACACCAGTCTTTAGTGAGAGTATGCTATGGGCTTGCAGCGGGCAAGCACCAGTCTTTAGTGAGAGTGTGCTATGGGCTGCAAAGGGCAAACACCAGTCTTTAGTGAGAGTATGCTATGGGCTACAATGGGCAAGCACCAGCGCTTAGTCAGAGTATGCTATGGGCTACAGTGGGCAAACACCAGTCTTTAGTGAGAGTATGCTATGGGCTACAGTGGGCAAGCACCAGCGCTTAGTGAGAGTGTGCTATGGGCTACAGTGGGCAAGCACCAGTCTTTAGTGAGAATATGCTATGGGCTACAGTGGGCAAGCACCAGTCTTTTGTGAGAGTGTGCTATGGGCTACAGTGGGCAAGCACCAGTGTTTAGTGAGAATATGCTATGGGCTACAGTGGGCAAGCACCTGTCTTTAGTGAGAGTATGCTATGGGCTATAGTGGGCAAGCACCGTCTTTAGTGAGAGTATGCTATGGGCTACAGTGGGCAAGTACCAGTCTTTAGTGAGAATATGCTATGGGCTACAGTGGGCAAGCACCAGTCTTTAGTGAGAGTATGCTATGGGCTACAGTGGGCAAGCACCAGTCTTTAGTGAGAGTATGCTATGGGCTACAGTGGGCAAGCACCAGTCTTTAGTGAGAGTATGCTATGGGCTACAGTGGGCAAGCACCAGTCTTTAGTGACAGTATGCTATGGGCTGCAATGGCAAGCACCAGTCTTTAGTGAGAGTATGCTATGGGCTACAACGGGCAAGCACCAGTCTTTAGTGAGAGTATGCTATGGGCTACAATGGGCAAGCACCAGTCTTTAGTGAGAGTATGCTATGGGCTACAATGGGCAAGCACCAGCGCTTAGAGTTTGCTGTGGGCTACAATGGGCAAACACCAGTCTTTAGTGAGAGTATGCTATAGGCTACAGTGGGCAAGCACCAGTCTTTAGTCATAATATGCTGTGGGCTACAATGGGCAAGCACTAGCGCTTAGTCATAGTATGCTGTTGGCTACAATGGCAAGCACCAGTGCATAGAGTATGCTATGGGCTATAATGGACAAGCACCAGTCTTTAGTTAAAATATGCTATGGGCTACTATGGACAGGCTTGAACCACGCAATGGAGGGTCCTCCACATAAACGGACGCGTCTAAGAGAGAGAGTAGCTCAAATTTCCTGACCATCCACGTTGAGATTTCAAGGTTCAGTTTTTCATATAACTGAACGGTCGTACGGGTACTGAAAAGGCTGAGGCTGACCGTCTCAGGGTGCGGCTTGATCGAAGGCGGAGCCCATCCCTCGCTTTCTTTCGCCGCAGAAGATGACACAGCGAAAAGGAAATGTTGTATATCGATTTGGCGGACAGTGTGTGAAAAGGTCCAATAGGTGCGGCGTTTTAATGAGTGATGTGGGTGAATTGAACTGGTGATGGCGACGCTTTCGGTCAATGTCATTATTAAAACTGGAAGGGCATGGGGAAACCGTAGACCTCCGCCAGAATCCTAGATTCGCTTATTTATTGGCTCTAAGGAAGATGATAGTAATCATGGACTGAAAGAGTAGTTTCCCTTTTTTTTTTTTGGGGGGGGGGGGGGGGGGGGCTCTCTTTTTTTTTTTTGTAGGATATAGAAAATAAGAAATGTCAACATCTGTTTCACTAGAAATTTTAATATTTCATGAGAACGTATTACTTTACAGACATTTATCAGTCTTCAGACAGTACCTTCACAGTGTTCACGTTCCGCAGGAAAATTGTAATCACTTTGCTGAACAGACTGCTTTGGTCGTTTGCAGAACAATGAAGCTGTCTCGTCCTTTGGCCATATTCTGTCGTTTTGGTTTGGATTTTTTTTTTGTTTTCTTTTGTTTTGTTTTCAAGTTTGTTTTGAATCGGTTCAGTCGTTTTTGCATGATTATGCTGACAGACAAATAAGTGTACACACAAACCGACGCAGGTGAATACCCTTGACGTACTCACACAAAAAAATCCCTTTCACGTCTCATAAAGGATAAAATTTCTGACTTTCCTGAAACATAGTGGTTAATGTCATTATGGATGAAACTGATAAATAAGAAAAAGTTAAGATAAAACCTCATACTTTATATCATTATGGATAAAACTGCTGACATTCAGAAAACATTATAGTTAATGTCATTGTGGAGAAATTGCTGACATTCAGAAAACGTTATAGTTAATGTCATTATGGATAAAAACTGCTTACGTTTAGAAAATACACACAGTTAGTCTCATTACGGATAGAACTGCTAACGTTTAGAAAAACATTCCAGTTAGTGTTATTATGGATAGAACTGCTTACATTCAGGAAAGATTACAGTTAGTGTCATTATGGCTAGAACTGCTTACATTCAGAAAACATTACATTTAGTGTCATTATGGATAGAACTGCTGACATTCAGAAAATGTTATAGGTTATGTCATTATGGATAAAACTGCTGACATTCAGAAAACACTACAGTTAGTCCCATTACGGATAAAACCGCAATCATTCAGAAAACATCACAATTAGCGTCATTATGGATAGAACTGCTTACATTCAGAAAAGATTACAGTCATTGTCATTATGGATAGAACTGCTAACATTCAGAAAACATTACAGTCAGTGTCATTATGGATAGAACTGCTTACATTCAGAAAACATAGTTAATGTCATTATGGACAAAACTGCTTATATTCAGAAAACATTACAGTTAATGCCATTATGGGAGAGAACTGCTTACATTCAGAAAACATCACAGTTAATGTCAGCTCGTTAGTACCTCTTTGAAAAATGATGACCTGTTTATGTCCTGAGAGAGAGAGAGAGAGAGAGAGAGAGAGAGAGAGAGGGAATGGTATGGGATGGGGGGTGTGGTGAGGTGGAGGGTTGCAAGAGCTGTGACGGTGTCTTAAGTCGCCCCGGAGCCGTTGGAGTGTGATGAAAGCCGGGGCCAGTCAGTGTAATAAAGGTGGGGAAGAAGGCCCCCGTCTAGACGCGGCAGACTTGAAGTGGTGATTAGGGATTACGGGGATCAGCGGGCCCTCTCTCTTACATCAGATGGGAATGTGATTTGGCCGGCCTCCTCCCGTTTTGAAGGATGGCGACAGCATTAATATCATGTTCCAATCGACTGTCCCTGAAACCTCTCCGCCCAGGACGGAAGGGGGGGTGGGCGGTAGAGGACGAGTTTTTTTTAGCCTGGGAGTCTGAGACATTTCAGGGTCCTCCCCCACCCCCCCTCCACACACACACACACACACACACACACACACACACACACACACACACACACACACACACACACTCCAGCATGCCCCCTTCCCCACCGTCCCCCCTCCCCAAATGTGGTTATTGATTATTCATAAGCGCATGCACGTGGTCGTGTGGCGCGTGGGTCGATAGGCGGCAGGGGATTGTTTTTTAGGTCCTCGCTCTCTGAAAATTCTCCCGTGGCTTTTTTCTTTTTCCTTTGTTCCCAGCTGGGCTCTTGACTGATGGGGCGTATGCTTGGTGCCAGAAGTGGTTTATCATCATCATCATCATTGTAGTCGTGATCACTACCATCATCATCGTCATGATCATTATCATCTCCATCGTCATCATCATCATCTCCATTTCCACCACCACCACTATCATCATCATCATCATCATCATCATCATCATCATCATCATCATCATCATCATCATCATCTCCATCGTCGTCAGCACTTCCATCTCATCGTCAACATTTCCGTCATTGTCGTCATCATCATCATTATCATTACTATCATCATCGTCATCATCATCATCTCCATTGTCATCACTATTATCATCATCATCATCATCATCGTCGTCGTCGTCGTCGTCGTCGTCGTCGTCGTCGTCGTCGTCGTCGTCGTCAGCAGCAGCAGCAGCAGCAGCATCACCTTCATCATCATCACCTTTGTTGTTTTTGTTTAATGTTAAGTGAAGAAAAGGAACTGGATGGTAGCAAAGCTGCTGTCACGTAATCAGATTTCACCCCTGTCCCCTCCACGACTTGTAGCCTGATAAACGACACCGGAGTTTAATGATAACTAACGATAACATGAAGGACTAACACTGCCATGTCGGACACTCGGACAGTTTCGGGACCTTCACGACCTTCTGTCTCCAGTCTTGCACAGAGGGCAGGGATAGGAGAGGTGGAGACTCCGTCAGTGGCATCAGACGTCCGATCTCAGAGCCCGTTGTCAGTGGCCCCCTCCCTGTCCACAAAGAAAGATGGAAGCATCACTGGTGACTTAACAGAGCTTCACCTTCGCCTGTTTTTCCAGGCGTCGTTGAACCTTTGTCATGAAAACATAGCTTGGGTAAGCTTCGTGACGACCTCCTTCGTTGAGGAGTCGTCTTTGCTCATAATGCACCCAGATACCAAGAGGTTCGTAGACTGCTTCTAGTGTCTGCCCTGTCAACATGGCATTGATGGCTAAATTGTTTATCAGTGTACAGTCAGATCTTTTAATTGACACCCTCTTAAGAAACACATTCTCGTTTTGAAAGACCTGTTGTTTGGGGAATATGTCTGTTTGCCTGTATACTGGATTCGCTTGCTAACATGAATTCTTTCAAGAACCCTTTTTTCTGGAGCATTTTAATTCTGTGTTTTCTAGATGTGCCTCCCGACAAATAGTGCCTCTTTTAAAGAAACTCTTTTCTTGGGGGGGGGGGTTGGGGGGAATGAGGGGGTTGGAACATTTTTACTTCTGTACATTCTATATTTCTCTGTTAGCAAAGACTCTGTCCCTTCAAAGACCTTTTCTTGCCCCGGAACATTGTGAATTCTGTGCATATTAGATCCATACTTCCGCTCCTCTTCCCTCCAACTAAGGCGTTCTGCCTTGAAGAACGTGTCTTTAACATTTGTTTTCCTTTAAAAACTAGATTTCTCTCCAAAGACTGCCTCACTTTCATCATTAGATTGGCGTCCCAACAAATTTACCCTTAAAAGACCTACACTTGAACGACAGTGTGGTCGTTGTGTAGTGAATGAAAGGTTAAAGATAAAACAAAAAGGACTTGCATTCAGCCCACCTTGAGTTGCACCGATAGAAATGTTGACCCCTGCAATGTCTGATGTTCCATGAAAGATCGTCGTCCTCATGGGACAAAACGTCATTGTTTTGGTTTGGATTCCTGATCATGATGACGTCACAGGAATGGCGTTATCGTCTAGGGCCCGGTTGAAGGGCACACGGTCAGTTACGGCAGTTTGGCTGTGTATGCCAAACAGCTACATTGACAGCAAAACTTGAAGGACTATTGGTCAAGGTGAAGAACTCTAACAGAATCTCGATTTCTGTGTGTGTGAGAAACTCGAAAGTTCCAGTCTTAAGTGAAATGCTGCTGGTTAGATGAAAAAAGAATTACAAGAGCAACAAACTTGTGCGGGCTCGTTCAAACCATACTCACGTTCTGTCTGGACTGGACAAGAGATGATTGGCTTGGCTGGGTCATGCGTCGGCAGTGTTCTGGTTTAAGATTTGTTTATGCATCCTGTTTTTTTTCTTCTTCTTTTTTTTTAACCAGAATTATGTGGCTGCACACCAAAACGTAATGCGCCAAGTCGAGCGTTTATAGACAGGCACAGGCAGATTGTTTTGAGAATTTTCATTGAGAATGAATTTGATTTACCTTGCTTTCTTTCGTATGCCCATCAAAATATATATGCCAGATAGTTCCAAGCAGACAGATTGAAATCAAAGGAATGGGACTATTGGAAGAAAACAACCTGGCGCAAAGATAGGGTCAAGGGTGAGAGAGAACGCCTGAAAGGTCTGAAAAGTGACGTCAGCTAAGGGAAAGGTCATGTATTTGAAGATTGTCAAGGATGCCTTCGGTGGAAATAAAAAAAAAAAGGAGTGAAGTGATTGGTGTGGGGTTGTTCTCTGATGTGATCAGTTTGATACCAAATCCTGGCTCAAACGTGTGCTAGGCCTGAAAACGTTTACATGGATTATAAAGTAATTTGATGCAAAAATTCTAATTCTGGCATGTGGCCTGTAGCACAAATGTAACAGATTTTTTTAGGAGTTACAGGTTCGTTTTTTAAGGGAGTGAATGTCATCAGACAGACTTTAACATTTCACGGCGTTTTGATTTTAAAAGAAAAAAAACTCACCGGTATGTGGCCTATCCTCCATGCGTACTTTCGCAGACCGAGAGAGATCAGTCTTTGATTCTTCTTTTTGTTGTAGTTTGTTGGAATTGTCGTGTATTCGTCTCCGGATTTTGGTCCGAAGAGTTAAAAAGCCTTACAGATTCTGTTGTTATACATGAACACCGGTTCAGACATTGACGCTGTGCAGTATGTGGTACTTCCACTGCAGCACAGTCTGCATATTTGTCTTTGACTCGTTTCGCTGCTCATGGCAGGGTTTTCGATGTTCGTAAGGCCTTAAATGGTATGGATTAAAGCACTCCCCCCCCCCCCCTCCCCCCCCCCAAAAAAAAAAAAAAAAAAAAAAAAAAATCGTTGTAAGCAGTATATTTGGCTTTTTTTTTTTTAATTTTTTTTTTCCAGAATAGTGTTTCTTCAGACACAGGATAAATGAAAAAAACAAACACTTAAAAAACTTACCAAAAAAAACGCCAGGGGCCATGATATCCTGGGGCCATCGTCAGCTATCGCACAAGAAAAGTCTCATACTATCAGTTACATTGACAACGTAAGGTTGGCGGGGAAGGGGGTGGGGGTAGGGTTGGGATAGGAGGAGGGGGGGGGGGGGGGGGGGGGGGGGCTAAGAAGGTAGCATGGTCCCATTGGCCCTTTATGGTGATGGAAAGCTGCGCGCGCCCTGCTCTGTTTCAGTAGAAGGCCAGGTTTAGGGGCGTCGTTTCTTTTAATCAGTAACCCCACACGGGTGTATCAGAGAGAGAGAGAGAGAGAGAGAGAGAGAGAGAGAGAGAGCCTCCTAGACACATTCGTGCCGGAAAAGAGGAGTCGTATCTCCCTATCCTAACCCACCACCCCCCCTCTACCTTCCCCGTCCTCACCCAACTCGTTTCTCCTCCGGGCTCCCCCCCCCCCCCACCTCCTCTCCCCCCCCCCCCCCCCTCCTCCTCATGCCGTTCCAACAATAAAGAAACGGAATAGCATTTCCGACTAGGATTCCATAGTTCTTTCCTTTGTTTGTGGGAGGAGACAGCAGTACGTCTGTTCCCTTAAGTGGACAAGGCGTTGTCTGGGTCATAGCATTTAACGTTAAAGGATAGGGGGATGGGAGAAGTGGCCCATATTTGGTGTCAAGCGGACAGGCCACACTCCACAATTAGGATCTTGCTCTAAATCACTCAGTAATCCATGTAAGTGTTTTGAGGCCTAGCATAAGTTTGAACTAGCATTCGATGTTAAACTGATAATTGATCGAAAGAATACCCTCTCCCCATACCAACTATTTCATTTAGGTTTTTGTTTGTTTGGTTGTTGTTTTTTTTTGTTTGTTTGTTTGTTTGTTTGTTTTTTTTTTTGGGGGGGGCATCGATGACATCATTCACAATCTTCAAATGTATCACGTTTCCCCTAGGCGACGTCACATTCAGGCCTGCGCACCCACCCATGACCCTATCTTTGTGCCAGGTGGTCTCCCTCAAACAGTCCAATTCCTTTGAATTTATTCTGTCTGCTTGGATCACCTGGCGTGTCCCTTGATGGCCATGTAAAAGAAAACGAGGAGAACCAACTTTCAGACACAAGAGCAATTCTCAAAATCAGTCTAATTGTGCCAGTCTTTAAATACTCGACTCCTTACACAAGGCCTTGGCGCATTCGTTTTTGGTGTGCAGCCACACTGTGTTGGTTCAGTGGTAGAGGCAGGAGTTTGCAGTCAAAAGTTTGGAGTTCGCGCCCCGCTGGCGAGCCCAGCATCAAAACTGCAGGTGGCAGTAAACACCCGAATCATTGAGAAAGTGGCCGAAAAAATTGGTTTGAATCGACAAAGTGTACATAGCCGATAAGATTATCGATCTCTTAATCCTCCTTGCTAACCAACACATTGACCGTGCTTCAATTGGAAAATCAGTGCTGTCATTTAAACCAAAGATAAATGCACTTTTAGATGTAGAATTGAAAAATGTAAAAAATGCGAAGAAAACCACGGAGGGAAACAGTTTAAAATGAATTGGCGCAGTCATTTGCCGATTAGGTTGAATAGAGCGGGGGCAGTATGGATTCTGTTGTTGTTTTTTGTGATAAACCAATTTACATAATATTGTTTGTCATTTTCATTTCTTTTCTTTTTCTTCTTTCTTTGTTTTTTTTTTTTGTTTTTGAATTTTGATATCTCCAGATTATTGAAAGCGGTCCTATTTAGCTGTAGTTATGATTAACCAATTAGAATGATTTTATTTTTCCTGAAAGGCAATACTTGTATATAAATCTAGAGACTGGATGGTGGTAGCGTCCTCCCCCCCCCCCCCCCCCCACCCCACTCTTCCCTCCCCCACCCCTTTCCCCCAACCCCATCCCATCACCTCCTCTTTCTTGCCACACGCCCCCCACCCCTACCCCACCCCTTTCCCGGTATATCTTTCTCTGCTCTTTTCTTTCATTCATCTCATGCTTTCTTTTCTACCCATGTCTTTTCTCTCTCACTTCTTTGTCGCTTTCTCAGCTTCTGCATTCTCTCTGTCTCTGTGTCTGTCTGTGCCTATGTCTCTGTCTGTCTGCCTGGCTGCCTGCCTGCCTCCCCCCCCCCCCCCTCTCTCTCTCTCTCTCTCTCTCTCTCTCTGTATCATGTGCGTGACGATGACGTTCAGATGCCTGCAGACTGGACGTTGTATTTGATGAGGTCGACTTACTTTGTGACTCTTATCTTTGAAAGAAAAAGGACCCCCTCTGAGAAAGGCGGAAATAGCTGATAATCAGCTGCTCTCAGGGCCCGTGACTCCCACTGATCAGGGCCAGTGATGCTGGCAGTAGCGCCGCTTTGCCTGTCAGATGGAATCGGGGTTGATCCGCCTGGCTCGCCGTGGTGAGTCTCGCTCTGACCAGAGTGATGGACAGCCCGCACTTCCCTTCTCGCCTCTGACCTCTGCCCACGAGGTACGGACAAGTCGATCGCTCTGCCCCTAATCCAGTCTTTAAGATTGTATGTAATAACTCTGCCGAACGTGAACAAACGAATCACAAGACAGAATACGACGCGTTTCGACTTCATAGGTCTCCTTCAGGCAAGATGAATAGCACCCTGGACGACGAAAATGAAGAACGAACGATCACTGACCTTGTCAAGTTCGGCGCAAGATGGGCGTCTAATGAAAACGAGGCCGCCGGAAGGAAGGAAGGGGACAGTTCGGGTTAAAGCAGTAATGATGATGATAATGAATTAGGTACACATGTTAAGATTTGTGTAGATTTCCGCCTGCAGTCGACTCACTTTGCGGCTACACCCACCCCCCTCCCCCCCCTTCCCCCCACTATCCTGTTACTCCACATGCCGTCACTGAAGTCAAAGTCGTGATGAAAGTTCCTCGTACCTCGGGTCCCCTCATCCCTCGACATTTGCACAACTCAGGGGGCAGCATCAATGACTGTTGCTGACACTGGTACTCCGAATGGCGCCAGTCTGCGCACGTCTCTTCGCTGGCCACGTCAGTATGCCCATGGCTACCAGAGTATGGCGCATGCGCGGTGTGAGTTCCGATGAGAAGGCGTTACTTGTTGTGGAGTTGGGAGATGGGGGGTGGGGGGGAGGGGGGGGGGGGGGCGAAATCCTGTCGGTACATATGTGATCAATTTTTTTTGCGCTTATAACGTCTACTTCTTCTGAAAGACAAATGTTGATCCTATTTGCATCGACGATGAAGTGGGATGTAAAACTGGAAAGAAACTGTATGGGTGGCTATTTCTTTATGTTTGGTATTTTTGTTTTTGTTTGTTTTGTTTGTTGTTTTGCCTTATATATCTATCTGTCTGTCTGTCTGTCTATTTATATATAATCTTTAATAATGTGTGTTGAACAGTGAACTTGTGCTCGTCAAACTGCTACATCGGACCTTATGAAGATCTACCGCCGTCGGTGAAGAAAACTACGGTAAACTTCCATGTAATAAGATTCAGTGAACTTGCTCAAATATTCCGTCAGGGAACTGTTGAAGAAGGAGGAAGACGAACAGTAAGACAGACTAAAAAAAAAAAAAAAAAAAAAAAAAAAAATCGCGAAGGACTGACGGACCGTTGCAGAACGGTTATGAGGGAAACGTATACCCGGAGACCCAGGCCCCGGCACGCAACCGACAGTCAGAGGACCCTGGTGAAGCGTTCTTCAGTGTGGCGCCCCGGTGACTCCACACAGAGTGGAGAGAGGAGAAAAACGTGTGTGTCGTTCCCCATGTTGGATAAGGTCTCTTCTCTTGGGAAGGGGGGAGGGGAGGGGGTTCGTTCGGCTACATCGTTCAGACACCGTGGGTGATCTCCCCTTTTATTCCGTGGTGCGTGCTCTAAATAGATTTTTCACACGGGTTTTCAGTTGCCTCCCATATCACCGAGTTTTCAGAAGAAATTACAAAACGGATCAATAAGATACTTTTTCTTTTGTCTGTCTTTCAGAGAGGTATTGCAATTCGGACTTTTAGCCTGCACATAACAACGGGACATCATTATGTTCTAAAATATATATCAATATCTTCACCAGAAAGAAAGTTTTTTCAGAACGGTAAACAACCCCCTTCCCCTCCCATTTCCCCCAACGCTTCATCTGGTCCTTCTCGCCTCACCCGTGAAATGAAATCTTATATATATATATATATATATATATATATATATATATATATATATATATATATATGTGTGTGTGTGTGTGTGTGTGTGTGTGTGTGTGTGTGTGTGTGTGTTCGTTAAAAATACTGTTTTAAAATGAAGCATATAAACCGACAAGCTTGTTTCGAGCCTCTTTCCTCTTGTTCTCATCAGGATATCCTCCAGTGCACGCTGTCGCTCTTTTATAGCGTGTGGTACCACACAAAAGAGCGACAGCGTGCACTGGGAGGATATCCTGATGAGAGCAAGAGGAAAGAGGCTCGAAACAAGCTTGTCGGTTTTTATGTTTCATTTTTAAAC
>JADBJO010001012.1:257500-282500 GCA_016801955.1 Conus betulinus
GTGTGTGTGTGTGTGTGTGTGTGTGTGTGTGTGTGTGTTCTGCAGTCAATAATCTCCCTGCCGTATTTTTACTCACGGTTAAACGACAGGGCTGACCAGACGTATTTACTTACACCAAAGATGTCGAAGAGACATGATCGGTATTGTCGCCCTCCTGCCACTTGGAGTCCCGCCGCACACATTGGAGGCCCTCACCACTTCCTGTTGATCTGTTGATTGGCTCTGTGTCTGCCTCCGCTTCATGGCCTGGCGGGCTGTTCACCACCGCTGATAGTGTCCGACTGTCAAGTTTGAAGCAAGCGCGCGTACGCACACGAACGCAGGCACACACACACACACACACACACACACACACACACACACACACACACACACACACACACACACACACGCATGCACGCGCGCACGTACACACGCACGCACACATTACGCACGCGCGCACGCGCACGCACCTCTCACTCTCTCTCTCTCTCTCACTCTCACTCTCTCTTCTCTCTCTCTCTCTCTCTCTCTCTCTCTCATGGGGATGCAGCTGAGGAGATCCAAGTGAAGATTTGTATTATGGGGCTGCCATTTTATAAGTATTTATACTCTGTGTTCTTGATTTTTGTGTCTTTTGAGGGCACAGTGTAAAGATTCTTTCAGCTTATCTATTTACCCTCATTAAAAAGATTCGTATTCTCTTCTCTCTCTCTCTTTCTCTCTCTCTCCGTCCTCTCTCTCTCTCTCTCTCTCTCTCTCTCTCTCTCTCTCTCTCTCTCTCTCTCTCTCCTCTCTCCTTCCCTCTCTCGTCTCTCTCTCTCTCCCTCCCTCTCTCTCTCCCTCTCTCTCTCTCTCTCTCTCTCTCTCGTATGTTTGCCTTCACAACAGGTTTCTATGTTGAAAAAAGAAAAAAAAAATGTCCCAGACAGCATTTTAATTCGTTTCGTTTTTTTCATTTCTTCCCCTGTGCGATGGATTGACTCAAGGAGTCGAATTACCTGCCGCTTTACGGCGATGTCACATGAATACTTCAGTGATGGTGTATGGTTACTCGTGTTCGTGTGATTGTTTTCTCGCTTATTCCCCGGAGGAGAATGATAACCAACACTCAATGAAGGCCTGCAAATTCCACCACACTCATCTGGTCTAGAGCAGCAGTACCGAGGTATAGAATCGGTGTTGGACCGTTCTGCTGTCGATTATGTCTTTGCTATTGATTAAGATATCATCGTGTGTGTGTGTGTGTGTCGTGTGTGTGTGTGTGTGTGTGTGTGTGTGTGTGTGTGTGTGTGTTTAAACTTTGTGTGCCTATGGGTGATATTTCCTTAAGAGGAACAGAATGGCAATCTGTGGCGTTTTCGTTGAACAAAAAACGTACAGAAAGATGGAGATGGGGGGGGGGGGGGGGGGGGGGGGGGGGGGGGGGGGGGGTGTGAAAGCGGATAGACTGAAACTCATCGAACGACGAGGCAGACGGGAAATTTGGGAACCGGAAATGACATGTCTGCTAGACTTTCTCCTCCCCCCTCCCCCCTCCACCCTCCTCTCCCCCACAAGTGAGACTGATCGCACATGATCGCTTTTGGTCGTCAACACTAGAGAGAGAGAGAGAGAGACAGAGAGAGAGAGAGAGAGAGAGAGAGAGAGAGAGAGAGCAAGCAGACTTCACACTTACTTATTTGTCTTTTGTCCGTAAAACTATCAAAGGAATTATGAACTCTGGAACATGATAAACAACTACAATAACAACAAAGAAAAGAAAAATGAGCATGCGCTTTGTAGTATATGTGAGTGTGTGTGTGTGTGCGCGCGCGCGCGCGTGCGTGAGTGTGCATGCGTGCGTGCGTTCTTGCGTGCTGGCGTATGTGTTGTGCGTTTGTCTGTCTGGCTGTCTGTCTTTGTCTGGGTGTGTTGCTGTGGCAACCGGTGGGTGTGGGTTTTTCGTTAGTGTTGCTATAGTGACAGTCAGGCGGAGGGCGTGATTGCTAGCGTTGCTATGGTTTCGGGCGGATGCATGTGGGTGCATGTGGATGCTGGCGTTGCTGTGACCCCCCGATGTGTTTGGGGATGTGGAATGTGGTGGATATTGCTGCTAAATACTAGCAACCGCCCTGCGTACGGATGTGGTTGTCGGTGTTGCTATAGTGTCATGCGAATGGGTGATATTGGTTGCTGTGTGGTTTAAGTTAGCGGTTGATGTGTGTGTGTGTGTGTGTGTGTGTGGAATGAAAGGAGTTGGGGGGGGGGGGGGGGGGGGGCGGTGCTGGTGCTTTTTATGATGACCGATGAACATGTGTCGGAAGAGGCAGCGAGAATGTGGTCGGTATTCCGACTGATGGGGTGGGGTGGGGTGATTGTGAGTGTTGCTATGGTGACCGGCGGATGTGTGTGTGGGTGTGCGGGCAGGTCACGAGCTGCTCAAGTGTCAGTACCTGGAGGGGTTCCGGTGCCGCCAGTGCAAGGCGCTCTTCTTCCAGCCCAACGAGAACAGACACAAGGACCGATGCGTCTACGGTGAGTCAAGCAAGAGTGGAGGCGTGTGTGTGTGTGTGTGTGTGTGTGTGTGTGTGTGTGTGTGTGTGTGTGTGTGTGTGTGTGTGTGTGTGTTACGTGTATAGGTGTGTGTGTGTGTGTGTGTGTGTGTGTGTGTGTGTGTGTGTCATTTATTTGTGATATTAGACGTATGTGTGTTTATGTGAGTGTGTTTATGTGTGTTTGTGTGTGTTGTGTGTGTGTGTGTGTGTGTTTGTGTGTGTGTGGTGTTTATGCGAGTGTGTTTATGTGTATAGGTGTTGTGGTTTATGTGTATAGGTGTTTATGTGTATGTTTATGTACTTTTTGTGTGTTTTGTTGCGCGTGTTTGCCGTGTGTGTGCGTGTGTGTTGACGTTGTTGTTGTGGTAGTGATGGTGTGTGTGTGCGCGCGTGCGTGTGTGTGTGTGCGCGTGTGCGTGCGCGTGCGTGCGTATGTGTACGTGTGCGTGCGATGTGTACGTGTGTGCGCGCGTACGCGCGCGTATGTGTGTATGTGTGTGTGTGTATACGGCCCACACGTGTTTACATGTGTGTATATCTATGTATGTATGTGTCAGTGTGTTCATATGTGTGTTTACGTGTGTTTATGTATTTATGTATGTATGTGTGTTTTTTACGCGCGCACGTGCGTGCGTGCGTGCGTGTTTGTTCGCTTAGCAGGAAAATACGATGGATATGGGTGGCGTTCGTGAATAGTAAGGATTAGCGGGGGGGAGGGGGACGTGGCGCGGGGGGGGGGGGGGGGGGGGGGGGGGGGGGGCTTGAATGAGAAGTGTTATCGTATGAATACAGCATAATTCTCATACAAATAGTTCGTAGCTAAGTGACAAAGGGTATCGCTCTCGACAGACCCTAAGACGACACTAAACTTAGGGGTCCACCGATTTAAGCTCCGGACCCACAACCCCATCCCCACCCTATCTTCCTCATATCCACCCCCTCTCGCACCATTTTACCTCTTCACCATTCTCCCCCATCTCCCCCCCTCCCCTAGTCCCCACCCATGTCTCTGCCTATCTGCCCCATCAGTGATGAATTTGAGCGCTCCGGTTGCTCAGCTGTTCAATCAGCTATCAGATGAATAGCGGTTTTATCAGGCACCAATCACAGGGAAGGTTACAGGATTCTCCAGACCTTGTAACACGACCATGTATATTAATATAAGACAGAGATGAAAAACGAAGACCGTGTTTAAACGATCTGGTCTCTGATTCACCGCGCCCCCTTTCAAAATCCTGCTCATCTTCCATACCAATAAGATTAAAGGTTTAGAGATCAGAAAGGAATTTTTTTTTCTCTGGTTCTGTTCCGATGTTTATTTTTTCCCCCTTGCGCCATAACTAGTAACGTTCTGTGATTGGTAGATGGAATGGTGGGTATTAACACGCTCGTCTGTGTTCTGCCGGTCTTGATGCTAGTAGTACGGGCTTGGATTGGACGTGTTGATTTGTTTTGGGTGTGAGGCTATTAATGGAATTCCGATTGGGCAGTGGAGCGAGTTTTTTTTTGTTTGTTCTGTTTTGTTTTGTTTTGTTTTGTTTTTTGGTCGTTTGCTCATTTTCAGAAGCGTGTTGTGGGTTCCTTTCCAGCTTTCTTTTGAAGGCTGCGAACTTCAAATTGGGTTTTGTTTTGTTTGTTTTGTTTGTTTTTTTGTTTTTGGTCGTCGTAGTGTGATTCAACGGTTGAATGACTGATCTGAAGAACTGCGCTTTTCGGTGGAATGTCAAGTGAATCGCTGTTGCTGCTGATGCTTGAAGATGCCAGTCGGCACATATATAATCCACGTGTAGTGTACATCATTCATCTGTGGCGATGGTCGATCCCACATACATCTCCTATCCCCCCACGCCCCTCCCCGACACCTACTCATGCACTTGAACACAAAGAAATCGTTTCACTCTAGTACCGATGAGTTAACCAGTAGTTTTCTCGGACCGGCAGTAAAGTTGGACTAAAGCCTGATTAAAAGTACGCTGATATTCAGCAATTGCGTTTGGTAAATACCAGACCCTGTTGTGCTTACAGATGTATTCTACTTACAGATGGCTTGTGAAGTTACTTCTCCTTCAAGAAATCACGTAATATCACCGTCCCGAGATACACAAAAGTTACCTGTTTGTCGTAGATTGAATGGCGATTTCTCTCTCTCTCTCTCTCTCTCTCTCTCTCTCTCTCTCTCTCTCTCTGTGTGTGTGTGTGTGTGTGTGTGTGGGTGTGTGTGTGTGTGTGTGTGTGAGGCATTGCATTTCACTTGTGCTTCAGAGGTTAAAGGACGTTATTTGCACGTCGTATGTCTATTGAAGTTAGCCACAGCTCCCACAGATATAGATTACTTCTGTAACGGAGCAAACAGGAAATATATGTGCATCAGAAATGTGTAAAGCTATAAGAGCAATGTGATTTTCTGTTTCCGGCGATTTGCAGGGTCCATATGCGCTTCAGAAATGTGTAAAGCTTTGAGGGCGACATAATTTCTGCATCCAGCGATTTACAGGGGCCATTCTCTTCATCCCACGATTCACAGGAGCCGCAGAAATATAAAGACGTTATCCGATCCTCGGGGACGCGAGGCGGTTATCTGCCCCCAGAAAGATGTTTGGGGGGGGGGGGGGGGGGGGTATTATATCGGAGGTCTGGCACGTGTGCCGGAAAGCTGAAGAGGCAGCTGTCATGATAATGGCCGCCAGATCACTCTAAAACGTGAACATCATCAGCACACCACAACCCACACTGTCAGGCTCCCTGGCCCGCTCAGATGTAGACGACGGTTAGAAACGTGCAGAAGGCTGACTTATCTCTGTCGGTACATTCTTCATCTCTCTCTGTGTCTCTGTCTCTGTGTCTCGCTCTCTGTCTGTCTGTCTGTCTGTCTCTCTCTCTCTCTCTCTCTCTCTCTCTCTCTCTCTCTCTCTCTCTCTCTCTCTCTCTCTTTCTTTCTCTCTCTCTCGTGATGGAAATGGAAATAATTTCTTAATTTAGTTGTGTGCACATCAATTTTGCAGTTTTTCTTTTGTCTTTTGTCTTCTTTTCCTTCTATGCAAAAGAAAAAAAAACCATTGTACCCCCCTTGACAAAAAGGCTATTAGCCAATGTCAATAAAGGATGTCAGTGCCAGTGTGTGTGTGTTTCTCTCTCTTGCTCTCTCTCTCTCTCTCTCTCTCTCTCTCTCTCTCTCTCTCTCTCTCTCTCTCTCCTCCTCCTCCTCCTCCTCCTCTCCTCCTCCTCCTCCTCCTTCCCTACCTCCCTCCCTGTCTCCATCCCTTTACATCTCTTCCAGCGATTTACAGGAGCCATAATTGTGCTTCAGAAAGGCGTAAAGCTTAGAGAGCGACGTGATATTCTGTATCCATTCATTTACAGGGGCCATGATTGTGCTTCAGGAATGTGTAAAGCTTAGAGAGCGACGTGGTTTTCTGTATCCAGCGATTTTCAGGGGCAATAATTGTGCTTCACAAATGTTTAAAGCTTAGAGAGCGACGTGATTTTCTGCACCCAGCGATTTACAGGGGGCATAATTGTGCTTAAGAAATGTGTAGAGCTTAGAGCTCGACATAATTTTCTGTATACAGCGTTTTACAGGGGGGGCCATAATTGTGCTTAAGAAATGTGTGAAGCTTAGAACTCGACATAATTTTCTGTATACAGCGTTTTACAGGGGTGGCCATAATTGTGCTTAAGAAATGTGTGAAGCTTAGAACTCGACATAATTTTCTGTATACAGCGTTTACACAGGGGGTGGCCATAATTGTGCTTAAGAAATGTGTGAAGCTTAGAACTCGAATAATTTTCTGTATACAGCGTTTTACAGGGGTGGCCATAATTTGTGCTTAAGAAATGTGTGAAGCTTAGAACTCGACATAATTTTCTGTATACAGCGTTTTACAGGGGTGGCCATAATTGTGCTTAAGAAATGTGTGAAGCTTAGAACTCGACATAAATTTTCTGTATACAGCGATTTACAGGGGGGGGGGGGGGGGGGGGGGGGGGACATAATGATGCTCCACAAATGTGAAAAGCTTAGAGCTTGACATGATTTTCTGTATCCAGCGATTTACTGGGGGGAGGGGGAGAGGCCATAATGATGCTCCACAAATCTGTAAAGCTTGGAGAGCGACATAATTTTCTGTATCCAGCGATTTACAAGGGCCATTCTCTGCATCCCACGATAATTCACAGGAGCTATCTGTGCTCAGGAATATAAAGACGTTATCCGATCCTCGGGGATCTGAGGCGGTTATCTACCCCAGAAAGATTGTAGGGGGGGGAGGGGGGATTATATCGGGGTCTGGCACGTTTGCCGGAAAGCTGAGGAGGCAGCTGTCATGATAATGGCCACCAGATCACGCTAAAACGTGAACATCATCAGCACACCCCAACCCACACTGTCAGGCTCGCTGGCCCGCTCATATGTAAAGTTAGAACGTGCAGAAGGCTGACTTATCTCTATCGGTATATTCTTCATCTGTCTGTCTCTCTGTCTCTGTCTCGTTTTCTCGCCTTCTCCTCTCTCTCTCTCTCTCTCTCTCTCTCTCTCTCTCTCTCTCTCTGTTTCTGTTTCTCTTTCTCTCTCTCTTTGTCTCTCTCTGTCCTCTCTCTCTTCCCCCCTTCCCTCCCTCCCTCTCCCTCTCTCGTCTCTGTTATATGACTGTGTGTGTTTTTACGATCGTCATGCGGTGTATGAATCTCTCTCTGTGAACTGAATTGTCTGAGCCAGGGATTTATATAATCTGTTATAACCACACACACACACACACACACCACCCCTCTCCGATTTCTGCAGCCTGAGCGTTCGCTGTATGTCTGCCGCTGGGCCATGTGGGAGCGAGAGATAGGGAGTGAGCAGGGGACGGGGAAGATCAAGCGTGGAGCGCCAATACAAAGTGCACGCCGGGGTGCCGTGAGGAAACCGAGGAAGTACACATTATCAGTCTATGGACTGGTGTGGTACTCTCCTTCAAGAAAGAAAAAAGGGTTGATGGCTTCTGCTGGTGGTAGCGAGTGACGGTGTGGTGGTAGTGTTGCCGCCTGCTTTTGTCCCCCCCCCCCCCCCCCTCCCAAATAAAAAAAAAAAAAAAAAAACGTTGTCAGCCGTCTGATATGTGCCATACAAAATCGGGTCTGGTGACAAACCGGGCTTCAACAGGTGGGGGTGTGTGGCAGGACAGGGCACGTCTTACCTTGGGAAGGTGGAGTTCACCCGAGATGCTCATGATGAGCGCCAGTTTTCTCCTTCTTCATAGTAGCTCTCCTCCTCCTCCTCCTCCTCCTCCCACCACTTCGCCTCCCTTTCCCGTTCCCCCTCCCTCTTCCTCCCTCCCCCTCCCCCTCCCCCCCCCCCCCTCCCCCTCACCCTCTCTCTCTCTCTCTCTCTCTCTCTCTCTCTCTTCACAACATTGATGGCAGCGTTTGCGCTCGTTTTACGTGATAGATTTCCGCGCTAAAGAAAACTGGATTTTCTTGTCACTGTTTTAGCGGACTGACGTGTTTCCGTTGCACGAAGCTGATCCCCCTCGTCTGCTTCCGCACCGAAAGTGGCCAGCGAACCTATTCTTTTTCCCACTACTCAAATCCCCCGTCCACCCTTCCGCTCCCCTGCACGCGCGCAACTTCACGCCAGCGCGTTTCAGAACAGTGACTCCTATCCCATCCTCCACCCCCACCTGCAGTTTCAGCTTTTCTTCAGTGATTCTCTCTATCCCTTCCCCTCCACCCCCCCCACCCACATCCAGCTGCAGTTTCACCCCCCTTTTCCCCCCCCCCCCCCCCCCCCCCTCCCCCCCCCCCCCCCCCCCTCCTGGCACCTTGCCGCGCACGCGAGCTACAATTGGAGAGTTTGTCAATGATTCTCTCCACCCCACCCACCCCACCCCACCCCCACAACTGCTTTTCTCTCCCCCGCCTCCCCCTGCCTCTCCTTAAGAAAACGGTTATCGTTCCGTGAAGGCCTGGTGACGTGCAAGGAGTGTCTTTAGACTCCAGTGACTGATGACCGGATGTGTTGGGACCAAGTCCAGAACCCCCCTAGTCTGCTTTGCCTGCCTTGTCCTCATCCATCCCAGCGTCAGGTGCTTCCTTTCCTCCCCTCCTGCCCCCGTCCACACCCGACCCCCTCCCCTCCCCCTCCCAGCTTCATCAGTCTGGTCTGCCTGTTTGTCTGATGGATGTACCCGTTGGTACGCTTCTCTCTCTCTTCCCCCCCCCCCCCCCCCACCCCCCTCCTGGTGCCTCTGTTTCTGGCGTTGTTAAAGGGTGAACAGATCCGTGTAGTCTTCTTTTTGTATCCGCTAGCAGAAGGGCAGGGGGTTAGTGGTGTGACGCCGTGCATTATCGATCACACCGAGGTGGAACAGACAAGGGTCTGCTCCAGACATTGTCTTCAGAAAGTTGATGCGCTATAGATATCACCTCAGTCTTCAGAAATGTGATACAATAAAGGCATGTCATCAAAACAGTCATATGTCAGAAATTGACACAATGAAAATATTTCATCAACCAGTCTTCTTCAGAGAGTTCACAGGAAAGACATTTGATCCAAACAGCCATCATCAGGCAGTTGACACGATGAAGAGATCCAGTGAAACAATCCTTGTCATACAGTTGCCTCAGTAGAAACATCACATAATCATCAAAACAATCTTCTTCAGTTGACGCGTTGAGTACGTTTCATAAAGTAGTCCTCTTCATTAAGTTAACACACTAAAGACATCTCGGCGAACGGTTCTCTCTCTTCTTCTTTTTTTTTTTTTTTTTAAAGATTGCACGTTTAAGATTTCTCTTCAAACGGGTTCTCTTTCAGGAAGTTTACTCACTAAGTATAGTTTGTCAAACGGTCCTCTTCAGAAAGTTGACACTCTGAGGACATGTCAGGTGGTCTTCAGAAAGACAAGACATTCCATCCAGTGGTTTTCTCAGAAAGTTGACATACTGAAGACCTCTCCAAATAACCATCTTCAGAAAATTGACAATTTGAAGGCATCTCGTCTTACAGTCTTTTTCAAAAAGTTGTCATATTGAAGACATCTCAACCAAGAATCCTCAACAGAAAGTTTACGTACTTAAGACTTTTCTAAACTGAGGTCTTCTTCAGAAAGTTGAGACTAAAAACATCTCACCCAACAGTCTTCTTCAGACACTTGACACACGGATGACATCTCATCCAACGGTCTTCTTAAGAAAGTTGATACCAAAGACATCTTACCCAACGGTCTTCTTTAAAGTTGATACCAAAGACATCTTATCCAACGGTCTTCTTAAGAAAGTTGATTCCAAAGACATCTCATCCAACGGTCTTGTTCAGAAATTGATACCAAAGACATCTCATCCAACGGTCTTCTTCAGAAAGTTGATACCAAGGACATCTCATCCAACGGTCTTCTTCAGAAAGTTGATGCCAAAGACATCTCATCCAACAGTCTTCTTCAGAAAGTTGATGCCAAAGACATATCCAACGGTCTTGTACAGAAAGTTGATACCAAAGACATATCCAACAGTTTTCTTCAGAAAGTTGATGCCAAAAACATCTCGCCCGTCAGTCCTCTTCTTCGGATAGCTGACTCGCTGATGGTATCTCATCCTCTTCAGGAAGTTGACAGTATGGTGAGAAGAGCTCTTCTTCCGGTGGCAAAGTTCGATATTGTGAGGATTCTGTTTCCAGTAGTTACGATGAATGCTGTAAAGCAAGTTTTGCTTTCCAACGGTAATGGTCAGTATTGTTGGGCTTGTTGTTCTTCCAACGGTAATGGTCAGTATTGTTGGGCTTGTTCTTCCAACGGTAATGGTCAGTATTGTTGGGGTTGTTCTTCCAACGGTAATGGTCAGTATTGTTGGGCTTGTTGTTCTTCCAACGGTAATGGTCAGTATTGTTGGGCTTGTTCTTCCAACGGTAATGGTCACTATTGTTGGGCTTGTTCTTCCAGTGGTGACGGGACAGTGTAGTGAAGATAGTTCTTCCAGTGGTGATGGTCAGTCTTGTGAGGATAGTTTTTAAAACGGTAATGGTCAGTATGATGAAGATGGTTCTTCAAACGGCGACATTCATTGTAGTGAGGATAGGTTAGGTGTGTGTGTGTGTGTGTGTGTGTGTGTGTGTGTGTGTGTGTGTGTGTGTGTGATGAGGGTATAATGAGGATAGTTCCTCCAACAGTGCTCGTCAGTTTAGAGGGGATAGTTAAGCCAGTAGTAATGATCGATCTAATGAGGATAGTTCTATGGTGATGGTCAATATAATCAGGACACTTTTTTCCCAGCTAAGATGGTCAGTATAGCTAGGATAGTTCTTTAATCGGTGATGTCGGTTTAAAGGTAATTTTCCCAGTGACGATGGTCTTTGCAGTAGGGATAATTCTTCCAGTGTAGTGAGAATAGTTTTTCCTATGATAATGGTCGATTTAGTGAGGAGAGTTCCTCCAATGATGATAGTCAGTGTGGTGACTGTCGCTGCTCCAGTCGAAAAGGTCGACGTGGCCGGAGTGCCGCAAACGCTGTATGTCCGATCAGCTATTCATCAGCATCTACAAAAGATCCGTCGCCACTCCTCTCTCTCTCTCTCTCTCTCTCTCTCTCTCTCTCTCGCGCGCGCGCGCGCGCGCGCGCGCTCGCTCGCTCGCTCGCTCGCTCCCTCTTCTCTCTTTCACTTTCTCTCCCACTGTCTTTCTCTCTTTGTTTTTTTTTTCTCTCTCCCTCTCCCTTCTCTCTCACTCACTCTCTCTCTCTCTCTCTCTCTCTCTCTCTCTCTCTCTCTCTCTCGCTCTCTGTCTGTCTCTCTCTTTCTCTCTCTCTCTGTGCGCGCGCGCGCGCGCGCGTGTGTGTGTGTGTGTGTATGTGCGCGCGCGCGTGTGAGTGTGTGTGTGTGTGTGTGTGTGTGTGTGTCTTGCTCTGTCTGCTCTCTCTCTCTCTCTCTCTCTCTCTCTCTCTCTCTCTCTCTCTGTGAACTGCTGCTTATCGCTGTAATCGCTGTTAGCCAGTTCTGCTCCCAGCAGAAGCCATGTGTCCTAGCGTGGCTTTTCCCCACGGGCGGCGAGCAGAGTGGTGGTGGTGCGGTGGGGGGGGGGGGGGGGGGGGGGGGGGGGGGGGAGAGCGATCGATGACGTCAGGGCCAGGTCTTGGACCACTGGTCTGGCAGTGCGTTGGCAGGCTTGATGAGGCCGGCGTCTCTTTGATTTGCCTCCCTTTGATGTGACAGCCGTGGATTATAATGTCGTCACAAGAAAGATACATCGATTCGGTCAGAAGCGAGGGAGGCGATCGCTTTCTGTCTCTGTCTCTGTCTGTTTTCTCTCTGTGTCTGTCTTTCTGTCTCTCTGTGTCTGTCTTTCTGCCTCTCTCTGTCTCTGTCTCTGTCTGTCTGTCTCTCTCTCTCTCTCTCTCTCTCTCTCTCTCTCTCTCTCTTTCTCCTACCTTTCATTCCTCTTTATCACTCTGTCTGTCTCTTCTCTTCCTGTCTCCTCCCCCTTCCTCTCTCTCTCTCTCTCTCTCTCTCTCTCTCTCTCTCTCTCTCTCTCTCTCTCTCCACCACCTACCTACCTACCTACCCTCATTTCCTCTCTTTCTCTCTCTCTCTCTCTCTCTCTCTCTCTCTCTCTCTGTCCTCTAACTTCCTGTCTCTTTTTCTCACTTTCTCACTCTCTCGTTCATCCCTCCCTCTCTCTCTCTCTCTCTCTCTGACCCCTTGCCCCTATAACTACCCTTCATCCCTCACTCCCTCTCTCTCTCTCTCTCTCTCTCTCTCTCTCTCTCTCTCTCTCATAACTGACGCGAGCCTATCCTTATTATCTGCATTTGAAGAGAGCAGCGTGGACCACATCAAGCTAATCGAAGTTTCATGCCCACGATTTGCATGACAAAAGCGCAAGCCCGTACGACGCTGCCTTTTGGATTGACGTTGCTTCGTTTGCACGCATCTTCAGATAAAGAGAAAACAGCTCAACGAGAAAATGAAACAAGATAATGTCCGATTGACTGTCGGCAAAGGAAGAATTCTGCTTTTCCTCCTCCTCCTCCTCCTCCTCCCTCCTGCTCTCTCCTCCCTCCTCTTCCCCTCCCTCCTCCTCCTCTTCTCTCCTCCTCTCCTCCTCTCCTCCTCTGCCTATACCTCCACCTACTCCTCTTCCTCATCCCTCCTCCTACTCCTGTTCCTCCTTCTCGCTGTCCTCGTCCTCGTCGTCGTCGTCCTCCTCCTTCCTCTTCCTCCTCCTCCTCCTCTTCCTCTTTCTCCTCCTCCTCCTCCAACCTCCTCCCCCTCCTCCTCCTCCGCCTCCTCCTCCGCCTCCTCTCCTCCCCCTCCTCCTATTCCTCTTCCTCCTTGTCCTTCTCCCCCTCCTCCTCCTCCTCCTCCTCCTCCTCCTCCTCCTCCTTCCTCCTTCTCCTTCTCGTTGTCCTCTTCCTCCTCATCGTCCTCTTCCTCGTCGTCGTTCTCCTCCTCCCCCTATTCCTTTCCTCGTCGTCGTCGTCACCCCTCCTCCCCCTCCTCTTCCTCCCTCTCCCCCTCCTCCTCCACCCCCTCCTCCTCCTCCTCCCCCTCCCCTTCCTCCCTCTATCTCCCACTCGCTCTCACTTTTCTTCAGTTTTTGTTTAAACTCCACCCCTTGTCTCTCCTCCCTACCTCCTCCCCCGTCTGCTTCTCGGCAAGAATTGGGAAAGGGATCGGTAATAGATTATGGTATTTTTTTTTTTTATCGCTTTCTGGAATGTTATGAACAGGAAATTTCCCATGTTTTGTGGTCCTCTGTGTTGCTGCTTTCTTTTAAAACTCTCTCTTCTCTCTCTCGTATATAGTTTGATTCATTTCTCTTTATGGGCGTTATGAACAGGTCTTTCTCTCTCTCTCTAAGCTCTCTCTCTCCTCTCCTCTCTCTCTCTCTCTCTGTGTACTGCGTGTGTGTGTGTGTATGTGCGCGTGCGCGTGCGTTTGATCATTTCATTTTTCGTCTTCCGGGCGTTACTCTATCAAGTCTTCATTTCCAGTGTTCAGCATGCTACTGAATGGTAAGTGGATAAAGAAACATAAGCATGAAAGGGCCGTTAGCGCTGTCGAAGCCTGCTTTGTCATGTTCAGGTTGTGTCTGGCCTGGACGCGTTTTTCCCACGTGACTATTTTTTTAAGACTGCGTTCTAGCATGCTGGGATTTTTTTTTTTTTTTTTTTTTTTTTTTTTTTTGAACAAAATGACGGCGTTTACCGTGGCGGTTGTAGAGTAGTGAGATATATAAATGATAGCGGGTCTGCAATTCAATTAGCAAACGACGAATGCACGAAAGAAGTGTTTGATAGTGTGAAGTCAAAGGATGTCTTGGTATGCCAATCTGTCGACATAGATCAGCGCGCGTGTTTGAGGCAGTCATGAAAAACGGATCATCAAGTTTTTTTTTTTGTTTTGTTTTGTTTTTCTTTTTCTTTCTTTTCTTTTTCTTTTTTTTTTTTTCAGATTGAGTAGTCTCATTATCACCGCGGTTTTCGCTTTCTGGGAAAACGAATCGAGCTCGCTGAAAGTGAATGAGCCGTTCAGCGAGTAAAGGGCCGCAGCTGTCTGCCGGCGTGTGTTTACAGGAAGAATTACTTTGACTTGCTCGCTTGTCGCTCTTTATAGGCTTGTGGCTGGGTCGCTGTAGTCTAACATCAAGGCAAAGGGATTTGAAACGACAGAATTAAGGGGGTCCGGTTGGATGGTCTGCAGTGTGTGTGTGTGTGTGTGTGTGTGTGTGTGTGTGTGTGTGTGTGTGTGTGTGTGCGAGAGAGAGTGTGTGTTTGCGTGTGTGTGTGTGTGTGTGTGTGTGTGTGTGTGTGTGTGTGTGTGTGTGTGTGTGTGTGTGTGTGTTCGTCTCCCTGTCTGTCTGCGTGTCTCTGACCGTGACAAGTCATCAGTGTTGGCATTTTACATGACAATTAGATGTGCTGGCAGAACCAGTGCAACAGACGGCGACGATACGTTCCCAGCCATCCCAGGCATGTTGGCCTGGAAGATGTCACCGATTTCCTTCCGCTTTGTCCCTGCCACCCTACCCTCCCTTTGTCCATCTTCCTCCTCTCGTGCTGTGTCCTAGTGCTGTCTGTTCGTCGTAACAGGGAGGCGGGATAGTTATACTGCCTCTTCTGCTGTTGGTCTCTTTTTGGGTCTAGTTTCACTTCAGATTGACTTTTCTCTCGCTTTTCGTTAGACCTCGGGATGAGGAAGAATTCAGTGCAGTGATCGGTCTCGTTCAGATATAATCTCTCTCTCTCTCTCTCTCTCTCTCTCTCTCTCTCTCTCTCTCTCTCTCTCTCTCTCTCTCTCTGTTTGGGAGGGGGAACTGGTACGTGGAGGAAGAAGGGAGGGTGAGGGCTATGATTTTTTCTTTTTTTTTTTTCTATTGATCAAAAACACTTCGCGCAAACATAAACACGCAGGCAAGAGCAAATCATATTTCACGCTGTGACAGTCACCTAACACAAAAGGACGGCTTTAAACGGGTGTTGACGGCACGTGGGACGGGCTGTCTTAAGCCATCCCTTCTGCAGACAGCTCATGTCGGCTGCACACTAAGATCGGGGCCGCCGTTGGCTGTACTGTATGCCATGTTGGTAGGGGTGAAGAAGTGTCAACAGAAATGTCGCTGACAACAAGTTGTTTAACACAGCATAGGGCGTGTCCGTGTCACGTCTGCTACAAGACGTGCGATGAAATGTTTTTTTGTTTTCTGCTGGTTGTTTTTGTTTTGTGGTATATGACTGTCTTCTGAATTGTCATATTTATTTTTTTTTCTTTATGAATACATTACTGTCTTCTGAATTGTCACACTTCCGTTAGTTTTTTTTTTTTTTTTCCTGTTGTTCTAAAGAGATACGACTGTCTTCTAAATTGTCACACTTCCGTTAGTTTTTTAGTGTTTTTTTTTCCCCTGTTCTAAAGAGATACGACTGTCTTCTAAATTGTCACACGATACGACTGTCTTCTAAAAATTGTCACACTTCCGTTAGTTTTTTTTTTTTTCTTCTGTTCTGAATAGATATGACTGTCTCTGAATTGCCACACTTCCGTTAGTTTTTTTTCTTCTGTTCTGAATAGATATGACTGTCCTCTGAATTGCCACACTTCCGTTAGGTTTTTTTTTCTGTTCTAAATAGATACGACTGTCTCTGAATTGTCACATTCTGTAAGTTTTTTTTTTCTTTCGTTGATATATTACTGTCTTCTGAGTTGTCACACTTCCGTTAGTTTTTATTTTTATTTTATTTTTGTTGTTAAAGATATACAACTATCTTCTGAATTGTCATACTTTTGCAAGTTTTTTTTTTTTTAAATGAATGAATTACTGTCTTCTGAATTGTCATACTTCTGCTAGTTTTTTGCTGTTATAAATGTATTACTTCTGAATTGTCATACTTTCGTTAGTTGTTTTTTTTTTTTTTCTTTTACGAATTTATTACTGTCATCTAAATTGTCATGCTTCCGTTAGTTTTTCTTTCATAATATATTACTGCCTTCTGAATTGTCATACTTCTGGTTTATTTTTTTTTATCAATATATAAACATCTTCTGCATTGTTACACTTCCGTTATTTTTATTATTATTTTTTTTTTTTGGTAAAAATATTACTGTTCTGAATATTCGTACTTCCGTTTGTTTTTTTTCCTTGTATAAACATATTACTGTCTTCTGAATTATCACACAAAAAGAAACGCATATTTTTTATTTCAGTCATTTCATGCGTCATTTAGCATTCAAAATATTACAACCACAGAAGAAATAAGACATCAGTCTAATGTTATGTCTATTCATTATGTCTGACTATTCACACTGACAGAGTTCCCTGCTATACGGGGCATGTTTCTGTCAAAATTTTCCTTAATATTTTCAGCGAAAAAAAATATGCGTTTCTTTTTGTGCACAGTATGGCGCTCATTCCCCGACCAGCGTTGGGTTAATACGTAGGTCAGACATCAACCAAGTCTCATTCGTGAGCCCCTCTACCATTAGTTAATTGTTCATTGATTTTGCTGACTTGGCAGGGACTCCTGCGTTTAGTGGCCTCCGTGGTTTAGCAGGTGTGATGTAGTGCGTACACAGCAAAACCCCTGTAGCTGATTCCGACTCTGAAAATCAGCGCCAAGGAAACATACACAACCCTGCGTGTTTGATCTGTTCCCTGTACACGCGAAAATAGCTCCCTTGCATCCAGAACCCAAACAACATGTTTCACTTTAACATTAAAGAGAGAGAGAGAGAGAGAGAGAGAGAGAGAGAGAGAGAGAGAGAGAGAGAGAGAGAGACAGACAGACAGACAGACAGAGACAGGGAGAGGGGGGAGCCGAAACCCAAACAACATGTTTAAAATTGAAGAGACTGACAGACAGACAAAGAAGGTTGGAGACAGAGAGAGGGAGACGGAGAGGGGAGGGGGAGACTCAGGGGGGGGGGGGGGGGGGGGGAGGGGGGGAGGGGGGGGGGGGGGGAGGGGGGGGGGGGGAGAGAGAGAGCGTGAGAGAGCAAGGAAAACAGAGAGAGGGACAGAGAGAGAGAGAGAGAGAGCATGAGAGAGAGAGAGAATAGAGGGAGACAGAGAGAGAGAGCATTAAAGAGAGAGGAAGGGGAGACAGAGAGAGAGAGGGGGGGGGGGGGGGGGAGAGAGCGTTAGAGAGAGAGGAGGGAGAGAGAGAGCGATTTGATTTCATCCACGACGGAGAATGGTGATTGGCGACATAAAGAATGCCCCGAGCATCCCTGCACAGACATGGATGGGATCCAGACTACAGCTGGCAATTGGACGTGGAATGAACACGGACAGGAAATGTATGGGGAGAGAGGGCGCCGCTGTTCTGCCGCAGTTATTCTGAAAATCACTAGCATTACCAGCACTTCGCACGCCTTTTCGTGGTTATGGTGCGCACTGCACCGTAAAATCCTGTTTGTTTGAAGGATGAGGGATCAATGTAGGATTTTTTTTTTTTTAATATGCGGAAATGGAATGTTGAAGACAACCGAACGGTACGAGTCGTTTTTTAAGTTCTGATCGCATGACTGTGTGTGTGTGTGTGTGTGTGTGTGTGTGTGTGTGTGTGTGTGTGTGTGTGTGGTGTGTGTGTGTGTTTTTTTTTTTTGTGCGTGCGTTCGTGAGTCTGTCTGTTTGTTTGCCCTGTTCTTGATTTTCTGTCTAGTTGTTTGTTCAGATTTGTTTGTTGGCTTTTTTTTGTTGTTGTTGTTTTTTTTTGTTTTTTTTTGTCATCATGATTTTTTGAGGGGTTGTTTTGAGCTGTTTGTTTGTCTTTAATTCCCAGGAATGACGTTCAACTTGAGAAAGCACTAATCTAGAGACGTCATCATATTGCGTGCGCAGGCTTTGTGTCGTCTGATGACGACGATAACATCATTAACAACAACCTCACGTTCGCGCAAACAAGCGCGCGCACGTACACTTACGTACACACACACACACACTCACACACACACACACACACACACACACACACACACACACACACACACACACACACACACACACACACAAATAGCCCTTATGCACTTGCGCATGCACACACACACACACACACACACACACACACACACACACACACCACACACACACACACACACACACACACACACACACACACACCTTATGCACTTGCGCGCAAAACATCCTGCTCCGTCGTAATCCCTCTCTCTGTCTCTGTCTCTGTCTCTGTCTGTCTGTCTGTCTGTCTCTCTCTCTCTCTCTGTCTCTCTCTTTCTCTCTGCCCTCCTCTCTCTCTCTCTCTCTCTCTGCCCTACAGATTCTACTTCATTACACCCACCATCAAAAGTTCTGTTTAGAAAAGGATTAGAAACACAAAACCTTCATAGCGAAATGCGAGGGAAACATCAACAAGTAAATATGCATCGCTGGTAAGAGGAGGTAAACGAGGAATAAACGAGATGTTAACATCAGCAACGGACACAGAACAGCAACAGTGACAGAAACTGAAGTCAAACTGAAGAAAGAAAAAAAGAAACGTTAGGAAACTTTGATATCATGCAGATGGGAAAATAGAAGACGTTGCAACAGGCGATGTGAACATGACTTAACTCAGTTAGACACCTCAGAATCAGAACAGCTGATATGCTTTTGCTAAAGTATGGGGGGGGGGGGGGGGGGGGGGGGGGGGGGGGGGGGGGGGGGGGGAAAGAAAAGAAAAGAAAAAAAAACCTCCATCAAATGCGGGTCCTAAAACTGACACGGTCTGGTTTTCCTCTGTTCAGCAAATTTTGTTGATCTTACTTTAAATGAAGGATATACTAAGTGGGAACTGGGGGGGCTTTGTTGTTGTTGTTGTTGTTTGTTTCCGCATACGTAGGCTGATATTCCTGCGGACACTCCGTGTATACACAGGCAAGGCTTAACCCCATCTACCCAACAGAGGAGTGGAGTGTTGTGTGTATGACTGTTTTTTTTTTCTTTTATCTAACCATTAAGGCAGCCATACTCCAACTTCGGGGAAGGTGGGAACTGTTAATAACGTGCCCAAAACATGAGAATCGGTGTAGGAAATGAGACGACGCCCCAGGGAGAGACCAAAAGAAATCAGCAGTGGGCGTTTACTTCACTTTAATATTAAGGTATGTAAATTGCATTGGGGACTGGCGTTGCTGACAAAGATACAGATTGGCCCCGTGGGCAGTACTTATACTGGCCATGGTCTATACACAGTGTATTACAAGATTCATTACATGGGTCTGACACTATCGCACAATTATCCCCCCTCCTGATGAACCTGTGGGACTTGTTCAGGTTCGTCAATTTCCACCGACTTCATTATCGCTTCTGATTCAGTTACCTGTTCTTGTGTGTGAGTGAAATTCTATATGCGCATGAGGATTGGATAGAGAATTCAAAGATTAGTTGTTTGTTGGTTTGTTTGTTTTTAAATTCGTTTCGCATGTATATTTTTCTAATGCAATAGTGAAAGAAAACGACCTTCAAGTTTGGGAAGAGAAGATCTTGAGTCGTTTTTCTGTTCTGTGAGTTGATGATACGTTAGCATAGAAAATAAGGCAAGGATATTAAAAAAAAAAAGGCGAATTACAGATGAGGATATAACAATTGTCAGTTTGCGTGCGGATAATGCCTCCTTTACATTAAATGGGTTTGGTGTGAATAAATTATTCAAACATTAAGATACGTTTGGCATAATGTAAAATGTAGCAGTTTGCAGATGCCTCCTCTGCAGTGGAAAAAAATGTATATATGTTTTAAAATCTTAAATCGATTTCAATACGTAGCCAAAAGCACTCTCGCTCGCACGCACTCACGCACGCACGCGAACACCCCCTTGCACGCACGCATACACCCCCCCACACACACACACACACACTCTTCTCTCTCTCTCTCTCTCTCTCTCTCTCTCTCTCTCTCTCTCTCTCTCTCTCTCTCTCCTTCTTGTGTTTTTAAAACAACGGTTTCGAAAATTAGATTGCGTGTCTGGAGATGAAGAGGTGCTCAGCTTGTATGGACTTGCCCCACACAATTATCCATCCTCCTGGCTAGCCCGTGGCACTTGACGGCTCGATCTGTCTTCCGAGGGAAATGTCCATTTTTCTCGTTGGGGGGCTGGGGGTGGGGGGTGGGTGGTCGAAGGGGGGGGGGTGGAAGGCAACTTGAGGAAAGCGACAACTTATGGTTTGCTTCATTGCCCATCCTCCCTCCACATGCCTCCCCCCCCCCCCCCCCCCCCCCCTCTCCATCGTGTTTAGGGATGCGGAGGAAAGGAGAGAACACCACTGAGATTTCAGATTTCTTTTAGTCTTGTTTTCCAACTCCCACGGAGCTCTCTCTCTCTCTCTCTCTCTCTCTCTCTCTCTCTCTCTCTCTCTGAATGTGCGCGCGCGTGCGAGCGCGCACGGGCGTGTATGTGTGCGTGCGTGCGTGTGGTGTGTGTGTGTGTGCGCGCGCGCGCGCTCGCGTTTATGTTTAAGTTAAGTGTGTGTGTGTGTGTGTGTGTGTATGTGTGTGTGTGTATGTGTGTGGGTACGTGTGTGTGTGTGTGTATGTAATGTGGGTACATGTGTGTGTGTGTGTTTGTGTGTGTGTGTGTGTGTGCGCGCGCGCGCGCGCGCTCGCGCGCGTGCGTGTACGTGAATGTGCATGCATGTGTGCGTTCTTGCGCTTGCATGCGTGTGTGTTAGTGAAGAATTTCACACACTTCCCTGAAGACCATCTGTTCATAAAAGCAGCCATTGATCCCACTTATTTGGAATCGGCTCAACCAGTTCAGACGTGGCAGGAAGGAGTTGAAAAAACCTTTAGCATATGATTTCCCGGTACAGGTTTTGTTTTGTTTTGTTTTGTTGGTTTTTCAACACTTTCACCTGCCTTCCTGGCGGAGGGGCTCAGACAAAAGCGGAACTCCCTGCGGAGTCATTCAAACTCTCTTCCCCCGGTTCTTTATATCGGCCGTCTGAGGAAAAATGATGTTGCCGCAAATCCATCCCTTGGGTCTGCTGCTGCTGTCTGACAGGAGGCGGGAGATGGAGGCAGCAGCTGGCGACAGCCGGTGCAGCACACTCTGGGCACCGTTGTTTATGTATTACCTCTTGTATTTTATTGGCCGGGAGTGAGGAAACGTTTTCCTTTGTTCTTCTGATCTGTGTGTCTTGGAGGGTGTTTTGACACCAGTAACTGGGAAGGGGTGTGTGTGTGTGTGTGTGTGTGTGTGTGTGTGGTGTGTGTGTGTGTGTGTGTGTGTGTGTGTCTGTGTGTCTGTGTGTGTGGTCTCCTCTCTCTCTCTCTCTCTCTCTCTCTCTCTCTCTCTCTCTCTATATATATATATATATATGTTGTGGTGTGTGTGTGTCTGTCTGTCTGTCTGTCTGTCTGTGTGTGTGTGTGGTGTGTGTGTGTGTGTGTGTGTGTGTGTGTGTGTGTGAAGAATTTCACACACTTCCCTGAGGAGCATCAGTAGATGAAAGCAACCACTGACCCCACCCATTAGAAATTTGCTCAACCAGATCAGACTTGGAAGGATGGAGTTGAAAACCCTTCAGCATATAATTTCCCCTTACATCTTTTTTTTTTTTTTGTAACACCTTCCCGTGCCTTCCTGGCGTAGGGGAATATCAGACAAAAGCTGAACTTGCAGAAAATGCATCCTTGGGGTCTGCTGCTGTCTGACAGGGGGAAGGAGGTGATTGGAGCAACAGCTGGCGACAGCCGGTGCAGCACACTCTGGGTACAGTTGTTAATTTTGTTGTTTTGTTTTCCTCTGTCTTAGTTTTTTATGGCTGGAGTGAGAAAACCTTTTCCTTTGCTCACCTGATTTGTATGTTGAATGGTATTTTGACATGGTCAGGGAGGAAGGGGTGGATCAGGGGGAGGAAGGGGGGGGGGGGGGGGGCGATGAGCTCTCTCTCTCTCTCTCTCTCTCCTCTCTCTCTCTCTCTCTCTCTCTCTCTCTCTCTCTCTGTTGTGATTGGTTTCAAACGCAAGTGTGAAAACTTTTTGTTTATCTTGGTTTGTTTCCTTGAATTATTTCCCCTTGTAATTGTTTGCTTGTGTGGTTTCTGGAAAGAAATTACTTCCTTTTGCTGATGACCCGTACTCATTTTTACTTTATTCTCAGCAAACATGTACCCACTGTATACAGGTCGGTGGCCTTATAATTGAAAATTTCAGAGTTCGGAGCTCGCTCTCTCTCTCTCTCTCTCTTTTTCTGTCTCTCTGTCTCTGTCTGTCTCTCTCCCTCTCTCTCTCTCTCTCTCTCTCTCTCTCTCTCTCTCTCTCTCTCTCTCTCTCTCTCTCCGTACGTCTTTCTACAAAGTGTGATGTTAGACGAAAGAAATTAAAAAAAATACTACTTGTTTAAAGGGAGCGTATGTGTGGAATTTGGAAGAAAGGAACAGGTATGTGTGAAGCGCACACATGAATGGTTATGTTCGCGTGTTTTGCTTCGAGTGTAGACTTTTGTACTTTAATTATACTGAACATTAAGTTGTTGTGGGTTTAAGCAAAGTTACAACATAACAACGGTGAAAGATACCTGGGTATAGAGAAGCAGTGTCAGATACATATACACAAGTAATTACGTATTGGATTGTTCAATAAAGGAGAAAAAATGCCTTTTAAAAATGTGATCAGTTTTATATACTTTCAGCATACCCCAGTGTTGTTCGTCTATTGTACTCTAAAAAGTGTCAGTTTTCCTCCTGTTCATTGGGCAAAGCAGTCTCCATGTAGATAAAAATGGTTGTTTACTGTGTTAATTTCGAAAATCGTTCGATTATTATCAAACCTCGTAAGGCAGCTTTGGATTTGCTCGTGCGTGCGTTCGTGCATGCGCGCGCGCGCGCGTGTGTGTGTGTGTGTGTGTGTGTGTGTGTGTGTGTGTGTCTGTCTGTCTGTCTGTCTGGTTCTCTGTCCGCGTGCACCTGCCTTTCTTTTAGTGTGTAAAAATCAACAATATTCCCATCTTACACGTTGCCATGCTGTCGTGGTCATTGTGGGGAGCGGCAGGCAATACCGAGCAGAACAAGCGGTGATCAGGTCAACGTGAAGAAAAAGAGACCGGGCCTCGACGGCCGTCCAGGATCTCTAAAGAGGACCTCACAATACCTGTCAGTCCCGGTTCTGTTAGTGTCATCATCAACTCCCACTAAAACGCCCCAAACACTTGCTTGCCTCCCTGCCCACTTTGAGATCAAGCCTCCGTACTGTTCTTTTATTTTTTCCGTCAGTAGTCAGTGCCAGGGCTGGCCACACAGACGGATAGGTGTATGTCTGTGTCTGTGGATGGCCAGGGTCCTCCTGTTCTCCCTTTTTCTGCTCGCCCTTCCAGGGTGAACTAACACCAACACTAACAGTAACACTAAACGCTGCAGCAGAAGTGACACGATGCCATCAGAGAAGTGAAAGGGAATTTCGCTCCGTTAGTCAGTCTCAATACAAGTCAACCTTTTAATTTCTGCATGGCGTGATTAAGAAGAAGGGGAAAAAAAAAGAGAGAGAGAGAGAGAGAGAGAGAGAGAGAGAGAGAGAGAGAAAGAAAAGGTGTGTGGGGGGGGGGGGGGGGAGGGGGTATCCTGGTTTGCCCTCCCCCCCCCTTTTTTTTTTTTTTTTTTTTTTTTTTTTTTTCCATTTCACCTTTTGCCATTTTGCCCCGGTGTCTATTCGCCCCGCCTGTGCTTTGTGCGTTGTTTCTTCCTGCACCCAACTGTTCCCTGTTCACTTCCATATTTAGTGCAGAGCTCATTGCCATTTTGATGTCTTTGGAATTCATTTTACATTTCCCCCTAAATTCAGAAATTAACCATATCATTCACCTTTTATCACTTAAAGGGATCACTGTACGTTTTATTGGGTACCATCTCACAGTGGAATTGTATCAAATAAAAAGGTTGATCACGCAGCAAAAAGAGCAGCTAGAAATATGGAAAGCACAACTTCACTTAATATATACCTTTAGATCTTTCAGATGCTATTCCTTAATTGACAAACAGACTGAGAAAAGCTTCCAACAGTCCTTAAAGAACTCGGAATCTCAGTACTATCATAACTGTATTGCATACAGTTCTGGAACACAGAATAAAACAGCAAAAACTTATTTAACTCATATACCTAGAGATGTAAGAAGCTTAATTCACAGATTACGTTTAAATTCACTGAAAACAAAATTCAGTAGAAATGTTAGATGTATGTGTGGAAATGCACTAAGTGTTTCACATTTGTTAAATTCATTGCCCCAAAACAAAGAACTTGATTATCATGGCTGGTGGTAATACTACGGATAGATCGACGTCATCACTCTCTAAAATGTTGAATGATTATTCGTTTCTCAGATTAGTTTGTCAAAGTTTCTTACAGAATCCAGTTGGCATTTATCTTTAATTGGTTTTAGACACTGAAGGTAGATGTGTGCGTGCGTGCGTGCGTGGGTGTGTGCGTGCGTGTGTGTGTGTGTGTGTGTGTGTGTGTGTGTGAGAGAGAGAGAGAGAGAGAGAGAGAGTGAGTGAGTGTGTGTGTGTGTGTGAGAGAGAGAGAGAAAGAATTGGAGAGAATAGGGGAAGGGGGGCCGAAGGTGGAGGGAGAGGAACGAGGGAGGAGAGGTAGGTAGACGAAGGGGGAGTGCGGTGAAAAGAGCACCGACTATGAGAGAAACGAAGCTCCACCTCCCCCCTCATCCCCTCCCTCCCGCCACTCACCCTCCCTATTATGCAGAGTTGGCAAAGCGCTAGAGAAAAGAGGGTGGTCTGCGTTGCTTCACGGCACACTTCCCATGATGCTCCATGGATCACCGGAAATGCCGTCTGACCCGGGCTCTGCCCCCTCCCCCGGATGCGAGATGGCGTGGTGTGGGACTATGGGGTATCTGGGCCGAATTATGTCCCCTCTCAAGGGAGTTGGGGAGGGGGGAAGAGAGAGAGCACTGCCCAGGCCAGCCCAGACAGAGCGTTTGAGAAGCAAAAATGTGGGGGTGCCCACTTAGTACAGGGGGCGGGGGTACTTGATGATCATTCGGCTGAACTGTTCGACCCGCCGCGCTCG
>JADBJO010001012.1:285000-290000 GCA_016801955.1 Conus betulinus
ACACGGCTAACCAACCGCCTAGCCAAACACCGCTAACCAACCGCCTAGCCAACATGGCTGACCAACCACCAAGCCAACATGGCTGACCAACCACCTAGCCAACACGGCTAACCAACCGCCTAGCCAACACGGCTGACCAACCACCTAGCCAACATGGCTAACCAACCGCCTGGCCAACACGGCTAACCAACCACCTAGTCAACATGGCTAACCAACCGCCTAGCCAACACGGCTAACCAACCACCTAGTCAACATGGCTAACCAACCGCCTAGTCAACATGGCTAACCAACCGCCCAGCCAACACAGGTAAGCAACCGCCCAGCCAACAATGCTAACCAACTACCCAGCCAGCATGGCTAACCATCCACCCAGCCAGCATGGTTACCCAACCACCCAGCCAGCATGGCTGACCAACCACCCAGCCAGCATGGCTGACCAACCACCTAGCCAACATGGATGACCAACCACCTAGCCAACATGGATGACCAACCACCTAGCCAACATGGATGACCAACCACCCAGCCAGCATGGCTGACCAACCACCTAGCCAACATGGATGACCAACCACTCAGCCAACTTGGATGACCAACCACCCAGCCAGCATGGCTGACCAACCACCCAGCCAACATGGCTGACCAACCGCCTAGCCAACATGGCTGACCAACCACCCAGCCAGCATGGCTGACCAACCACCCAGCCAACATGGCTGACCAACCGCCTAGCCAGCATGGCTGACCAGCCACCCAGCCAGCATGGTAGACCAACCACCCAGCCAGCATGGCTAACCAACTACCCAGCCAACATGGCTGACCAACCGCCCAGCCAACACGGCTAACCAACCATCTAGCCAACACGGCTAACCAACCGCCCAGCCAGTATGGCTAACCAACCACCAAGCCAACATGGCTAACCACCTAGCCAACATGGTTGATCAACCACCCAGCCAACATGGCTGACCAACCACTTAGCCAACATGGCTGACCAACTACCTAGCCAACATAGCTAACCAGCCACCTAGCGAACATGGCTGACCAACCACCTAGCGACCATGGCTGACCAACCACCTCGCCAACATGGATGACCAACCACCTAGCCAACATGGCTGACCAACCACCCAGCCAGTTTGGCTGACCGACCACCTAGCCAACTTGGCTGACCGACCACCTAGCCAACATGGATGACCAGCCACCCAGCCAGCATGGCTGACCAACCACCCAGCCAGCATGGCTAACCAACCACCCAGCCAACATGGATAACCAATCACCTAGCCAGAATGACTAACCGCCCGAATAACATGGATAACCAACCACCTAGCCAAAATGGCTGATCAACAAGTCAGACAACATGGCTAACCAGCACACCCGTACAGTGATACAAACGGCACAGACAGTGTTGGGTACATACTCAAGGTCTGACCAGCGCGTTGGGCTAATGCTGTAGGTCAGACATCTGCAGAAGTCGTAGTAGTAGTCATGAGATCCCCTTCTTCAATTCTCTCGTCGTAGTCATCAATTCATTCGTCCATCAGTTTTACATCGTCCGCTGTGTGGTCTCGAAACTTTGCAGACGCGGTGTAGCGTGTAGGACTAGTCTTCACACAGTGGCACCTCCATGACCGGCTGACCAGCGCGAACCAGCCAGCATGGCTAGCAAATCATCTAGCCAACATGGCTGGGGAGGGGAGGGGGGGGGGGGGGGGGGGAGAGAGAGAATAATCATCCCCTGGCTGAATTCTTCTTACTGTGTTCACATCAAAGTGTCTGTTATTTGGATAATTCCTGAAACTGTCTGAGCATTGAAAAAAAAAGGGTGTGTCGTCAGCTTTAATACAACAGGTTAGCTCCAAATTCGATTTTTCCCCTCTCAATTCACCCAGCGAGCAGCATGTACATTTTGACATACTTTATGCAGCTGCATACTTGAGCTGAAATATATACAGCCAGACCAAGAACTTTCTGAAACTCTTTTTTTTATCCAAAACTGTTGCGTGCAATATCGTAATAACATTGTTCAGATTAGATAAAAATGAGTCACACACAGGCTCACACACACACATAAACGGGCGCGCGCGCGCGCGCGCGCACACACACACACACACACACACACACACACACACACAAACAGTGAGAGAGAGAGAGAGAGACAGAGAGAGAGAGAGATGTGCAGCACGTTCTCTCTCTCTCTCTCTCTCTCTCTCTCTCTCTCTCTCTCTCCCCTCCCTCCCTCCCTCTCCTCTCTCTCTCTCTCTCTCTCTCTCTCTCTCTCTCTCTCTCTCTCTCTCTTGTCCAAGGTATCAGGAAATTAGAGAATCGTACATCGCAAAAAAGTATTTCAATAACTCTTCAAACCACAACCTTTCACTTCTTCTTGCCAATAATAACAAATCTGTACAAATGGAACTTGCGACATACATTTTTCAAAGCTTTTGAGATTAGAAAAAGATTATGAAGGATGATAATGTGCTTATTATTTTATATGCTTATATTGACATACCTCTGGCTTGTGCAAACCCCTGCTGATAAGGGTCTATGGCCTAATCAATAAAAGTCTCAGTCTGTGTGTGTTTGGGGGGGGGGGGGGAGGGGGGCGTGTGTGTGATTGTGTGCGTGCATGTGTTTGTGTGCGTACGTGCGTATGTGCGTGCGAGCATGCGCGCGCGCGCGTGTGTGTGTGTGTGTGTGTGTGTGTGTGTGTGTGTGTGTGTTCAAACTATCAAACAGGGCAGACAATTTAATTTGGGGGGACTCGACAAGGCAAGGGTTGTGTCCCTTTATCCGACACCACCTATCCTCCCCTCCGCGCTCCACCCCTACCCCCACCCCCACCCCACACACTCCCCCCCCCCCCCCCTCCTCCCTCCCACCCATCCCTCCCTTCCCTCTCCGTCTTCAACAAACTCTTCAGATCAGCTCTTTGCCGATGGGTTAGTGGAGACAGAAACATTGCAGAATGACAAACTGGGGAAGATGTTCGTCCTTTGGCTTGTGGTCACGCCAGAAAGGAAGTTGGGGGGGGGGGGGGGGGGGGAGAAAGGGATGGGGAGGAGAGTGGGACGCAGGGCCTGGTAGAACGTGACAGTGACCAGATATTGAGGCAGGAAAAGACAACTGTCGCATGGCATGCTTCTCGATTGTCTCTACTGGAATTGGATGACGTATTGATCGTTTGACCGCTTTTTTTTCCTACAGGGAAGGATGAGTGGGTGGCGGGGTGGGAGAGGAGGGGGAGTGAGGAGGGGGCAGAGAGTGGGACGGATGGAGACTTTGTCCCTTTGTCTCTCCTTTTTTTTAACGTGTGTGTGATCTTCCCCCAGTGAACAATAACGGGCAGCCTCTGTGTGTGTGTGTGTGTGTGTGTGTGTGTGTGTGTGTGTGTGTGTGTGTGTGTGTGTGTGTGTGTGTTTCTTCTTTAATTTACGCCCTGAAGTAGGGAGAAATGTGGAGTATAGAATAACCATCTTTTCATCATCATCATCATCATCATCATCATCATCATCATCATCATCATTATTGTTAGTGTTATTACTATTATTATTGTTGTTGTTATCACATATTATTATTATTACAATTATTATATTTTTGTTATTATTGTTGTAGTTGTTGATGATGATGATGTTTGTGTGTCAGAGTCTGTGTGTCTATGTGGGGATGTGTGTGCGTGCGCGCGTATGCGTATTGAAACAGCATCCATATCGTCCAGGAGCCTTTATGTGTGTGTATATATGTTGTAAATATGTGTGAATATATGTGTGTATATGTACGTATATATGTGTCTGTATATGTGTGTTTCAGACGGGGGTGCCGCAGCCCCACATGTACTACAAGGACCACGGGTCCACCATCCGTGACGCCGACTGTGCCTGTCAGGAAGGTACCACTTCGTCAACGTCGACCAGCGAGCCTGCGTGCCCAACCGTGTCTGCAACAAGGGCTACGGGCAGGGGGACTACGGTATGTGCCCCGCCGCTTGTGTGTGTGCGGTGTTCGTGTCATCGCGTTGCCAGTCGCAATCCGCTGCACTGTGACTGTGTGGTAGTGTTACGCTGCGTTGTATTCTGAAAACTTCGTTGTCACATCTGTTTTCTGCGTCCCAATTTAGTTTGTTTTCCTCTGGGGACAGTTGATCGCTGTTGTAAAAGCGCACTTTGTGTGTGTGTGTGTGTGTGTGTGTGTGTGTGTGTGTGTGTGTGTGTGTGTGTGTGTGTTCTGCCAGCGTATGTTTTTATTACTTATCAACGTGGATTTTCTTCCAAATTTTGGCCAGGACTGCTCCTTTGTTGTGTCGTGGGTTCTTTTCCCTGCTCAGAATGCCTGCTAGACACAGGACTGTGGTTTACCCTGTCACCTGAAAGACTAACTCTCAGACCATGATTTAAGGTCAGGTGGGAAAAGGGGGAGAAAAAGCCAGATTCGAACCACACAGACCGAAATTCTTTGGCTTCCTAGGCGACTGAACCCTGTATTCCCTCATTTTCTCCAAACTCTTATTCTAGTCGCTCTCTGTCTTCTCTGTCTGTCTGTCTGTCTGTCTCTCTCTGTCTCTCTGTCTCTGTCTCTCTCTGTCTCTGTCTCTGTGTCTCTCTCTCTCTCTCTCTCTCTCTCTCTCTCTCTCTCTCTCTCTCTCTCTCTCTCCTTCTCCATTATCCCCCGAACTTTTACTATTCTCTATTTTCTTATTCATAATTGTGTAAATGGAGTGTATTTGTTAGTAGCTGATAAACTTGTATACTCACGCACCAGTCGTAAGTGTGTTTTGTGTGTGTGTGTGTGTGTGTGTGTGTGTGTGTGTGTGTGTGTGTGTGTGTGCGTGTGCGCGCGCGTTTGCATGCTGTGTTTAAAGTTACTGTTACTATCAGTGGGGGGCGAAGCATTTTACCCTGTATGAAAAGGTGAAAGGTGTTTTTGCTATGTGTTTTGCAGGAGTATGTGTGTCAAGTGCATCGATCACCACATGTACTCCGACACCAAGGACACCAAACACAAATGCAAGCCTCTAACCA
>JADBJO010001012.1:307500-320000 GCA_016801955.1 Conus betulinus
TGGTTACAGATTTTTTACTGTGTAAAAATCAGCATATTACCATCAGGTAAACTGGCTTATTCTATCCTGAGCCAAATGAAACAGTTATTCCCTTATTTTCGCCAGATTTTTGCAATAAGATTCACAGCTAAAGAGCATACTCACGCTAACGAAAATGTGTGAAGTCAAAACAGTATAGCTTATACGTTATCGTTCATCAGTTTTTTGTATACTTTTTCGGGTTTATAGTTGTTGTTGTTGTTTTTTATTATAACTCTACAAAAATATATGATTCAGTTTTCAATGCATATGCTCGTGTCTGTGATAATTCTGGTAATTACCACTGAAATGGATCCAATTATATTGTTATTTTTAATTTCTCTTCCCATCAGCAATATTACTCCTTGAAGCCACTTATCCCCTACTTGTGCTGCTCAGCCGTACACAGACTAGATTTGTATAGCTCACAAGGCACAATCGTGGTAATGTTTGCGAGGATGCCACTCAAAAGCGGAGATCCAGCTGTATTTCTCAGACAACATCTTGACTTCTGTTAAATCCAGTTTGGTTCAACATTTATTAGGTTATGTTAAAAAAAATGTGACCAATAATGACAGAAATTGATTGTGAGCTTTGATTATGGAACTAGGGTTTCAGGATGGCGTCACCTCTGCGGTGTCAACCTTGATAGTATCTACCTAACATTCCCCACACTCCGGATTTTAAGATGAACTCACAGTATCTCAGTGTTTGAATGGAAATGAAAATAGAGTTTAGTATGTGAACAGGATGTGAAAACCTCCAACATTTGGAACGATTTTCGTATTTGATGACTAAAACTTTTAGTATGAAAAAATGACATTCTTGATTTTGTTTATTTTGTGCGTCAAGACACATGGCATCATAAGGGTTTGCCTCAAAACATTTTTTTAACAACATGGCGTTGCTGCTGGGGGGCAGTAGAGTAACAGAGGTTGAACGCCGCTATCTATTGGGATTACCACTACTTGACAAGCATGTTACCACGTGCTTTAGAAGGTGCTTGCATCTGGGTGATGGAGTTTGGATGGTTGGTTCATCTGTTCTTCAAAAGATGGGAAAGGGTAGATGTAACTGAACAGACAGATGACTGCACACTGTTTGAAGAACAAACCAAGAGCCCATGCCTCTAGCCTCAATTTCCTTACCTTCCACTCTGAAATATTTGAACCCCAATGAAAAAAGTGGGGGGGGGGGGGGGAAATCTTGCAGTATTTCTTGGTTGTCGTTTCAACGTTGTACTTATATCAGGGAACTTTTGAAATATTACATGAAAGATGGTGATTACTGCAGACTGGACAGTATGAGGAACTCTCCAATTTGAGATGACCTGTTCGACATTTTAGCAGTATCGTCGCTTGAGGTTTTATTGAGAACATGACAAAATTGATTACTTGAAAATTCTGCGGATTGCAGTGTTCTGTTGTCTTGTTTTGTTTCCATCACTGTCTTTCCGTTAACACCACAATGTGGGTCAAGAGCACCTTGTGGTTGATGATCATCGGTTTTAAAATGTGCTGTTATGCTGGCTTATTGACGAAGATTTCTTCAATTCTGTGCGGAAGTTGATGAGTTTCTCATGCATGTGATGTGAATTTACTCTCTACATGTTTATTTTTTTTCTAGCCCTCCAAGTCCCCATTTTTTTTTTCTTTCTTTTATTTAAATCTTTGCCAAGTCATTAATATAATGACAAAAGAATTGTTAGCCTACACTTGTTAGTCCCCACTCCTAAATTGTTTAGTGTGTGTGTATATATATATATATATATATATATATATATATATATCTATATATATATATATCTGTGTGTGTGTTTTTTTGAGAAAACAGATGCAGACAAACAATTTCTTCATCACAAGACAATGACTAGGCAAAGATTCAGCAGAAAAAATGGTGTGTGTGTGTGTGTGTGTGTGTGTGTGTGTGTGTGTGTGTGTGTGTGTGCGCGTGCGTGCGTGCGTGCGTGTGTGAGTGAGAGTGATATGTCGGTTCATCATCATTAGCAATACCTGTCATGGTCATGTAACGGTTAGCCCCATGCAGTCTTGCACTGTGGACAAACAGAAAAAGATATACCTCTCCGTGTCTGCATGAAGGTCAGCCCTTTCAGAAAAGCAAATCCACTCTGTCTTCACTTTAAAGTAATGAATCTCTCCTCTCTCTCTCTCTCTCTCTCTCTCTCTCTCTCTCTCTCTCTCTCTCTCTCTCTCTCTCTCTCTCTCTCTCTCTGTCTCTCTCTCTCTCTCTCTCTCTCTCTCTCTCTCTCTCTCTCTCTCTCTCTCTGTGCGCAGGCGCGCTCGCGCGTGTCTGTGTGTTTACGCGCACATGCGCGCATGTTAGTGTCTGTCTGTGTCTGTCTGTCTGGGGGTGAGGGGGTTGGAGTGTGGATACGAAGGAGAGAACGGATTGAGAGATACTGATGGGAATATGACTCTCATTGGGGGATCATCTCTGTGTGTCTGTGAGTCTCTGAACTGTAACGTTTTAAAGCTTAGGTGTAAGTAGTTTTTTCCTTGCTACCATGTTATTCTCTCTCTCTCTCTCTCTCTCTCTCTCTCTCTCTCTCTCTCTCTCTCTCTCTCTCTCTCTCTCTCTCTCTCTCTCTCTCTCTCTCTCTCCGTCTCTCTCTCTCTCTCTCTCGTCTCTCTCTCTCTCTCTCTCTCTCTCTCTCTCTCTCTCTCTCTCTCTCTCTCTGGCTTAATCATATATGCTTAAAAAAAAGGACAAAATTGAAGTCCCACCCATTAAGCTGCTACCGATACACATATAAATGTTCCATTGCCCTCATCAAAGTCATTGATTTTCTGGCATCATGTAAAGTATCTGTATACTGCATCATTCATTCTTCGTTTGTATTCCAGTCACGTAAAATAACCATCTATTAAGCCCGTGAATAATATTGTTTCAAACCAAAGTTCGTACAACTGTTCAGCGGTATTTATTTTTAATTCGATCAATTCCATTTGCAGAAGAAACAAACACGTTGTACAGTCCCGTTTTGTACATTTTGTCTCATTGTCATTTTGTTTCTTCTTTATAGTTTTTTTTTTTTTTTTTTTACACCTGCGCTACCTTTTTTGACATTTTCGATACCTACTCCCCGCCCGCTCCCCCCCCCCCCCCCCCCCACCACACACACACAGATCTGTGCATTTGAGAAGACAGTATGCCTCTTACTTAAACTGGAAATTAGTACAACAAACACACAGCGACACACCGAGAAGAAGCATTATCACTCTCGGATATCTCAACCCCTGGGAATGGTAGAAGGAACTAAGTAGGATAACTGTTCCCGGTCTCGTTTCAGATTTTCCTCTCATCCCAGGACATCAAGTTCGAATCATGTCCATCTTCCTCCGGCTCGGGGTGAAGACCATTTATGGAACAAAATGTGTTTTACTGTTGTTGTTGTTGTTGTTGTTGTTGTTGTTGCTCTTGCTGTCTCACTTTCAGTGTGTGTTGCTGGCACTTGTTCACTTTCAAAGAAAGGCTCTTCAGATGTCAGTGTGAGGCATACAAAAACAAAAACAAAAACAAAAAAAAAACGAAAAAAAACAAACAAAGCCCATGTATCACAGAAAAGAGTTTCATGGGTCGGTGGAACAAATCTTCCTGGAATTTATACGCGATATCCATCATCAACTTTTCAGACAAAAATAACACCATTGCTTACCACATGACAGACGTCATCTACACACAAGTTATGGTGCCGGCGGGGCACATGGTTTTACGGTTGTTGCTTTATTTTGTTTTTGTTTGTTGTTGTTGTTGTTTGGGGGTTGAGGTTTCTTTGTTGTTGTTTTTTTCTGGGATTTTTTTGTTTGTTTCTTTTAGTTGATAAAAATATACGGCTGTAGATGGACCCGTTGAATTGAAAAGAATTCATTTCATTTTTTTTGCGCTCTTGTTTGTTCACTTATTTTGGCGCATACTGTTCTTGGTGACAGCCCCAATACGAAGGCTTATGCATGTAATTTGCATTTTTTACCGATGGTCATTTTACAAGGGGTCGCCAATTTCTGTGCACGGTTTTATTGTCAGCCATAGAGTGCTAATTACATTGCTTTTGAATAAACAGAGCAAGTTCTGTCTTTTTTTTTTTGTTTTGTTTTGTTTGTTTTATTTTGTTGTTGCTTTGACAATACAATCCAAGGAGAAGGAGATGCCCGGCCCTTGGCGGTCGGTTGCGCGTGATGCATTGAATGAGAGTGGGAAAAAATGTCTGGCTCTCCCTTCAGATTCATCGTCTACCTCTTTTAAAGGCGGTATGGCCCACGGAGAGACCATCCAGGGTAGAAGGATCTACCTAAACTACCCGGACACCCACCAGAACGGCGAAAAATGGATTCTTTTTCTTTTCAGAGTGCCAGTGATATTCGAACTGAACTAGCCATGAAGTCTAACAAAGAAAAGAGAATGCTGATTCTGTTACGAATGGGTTAAAAGGGGTGTATTCAAGTTGTCTTTCCGCTTTGCCCCAGTAAATGCTTTAGTAGAAATTGCCGTAGGAATAAGCATTCACGACAAATGTGAGTTTGACGAGCTAGAGGTATGAGCGTGCCGCCGACTCATTGTACAGAATGCCTTTTATTGTCTATATAGCATGTTGATTCGTTGGATGAATTTGCACTGGCTGGATTGTATGTGCGAGAAAAAGATCGATTGTTTTTAGACTGATTTTTTCCCCATAAAGTTTGCGTTGAAACAAAAGGAAGACAAGAAGCCACAAAGAAAAGAAGTCGATTTAGAATTGAATTTAATTTTTTTGCTTGAGTACCTCCCCCCCTACCCCTCCTTTACCCTCCCCCTTCTCTCCCTGCTCCCCATTTTTGAAGAAAAATCAGTGCACTATATCACACTATCCAGTGCACTATGTCACAAAGGCACCGTTGATCATTCTTACCATGTTGGTGCACGTTTTGTTCTTAAGGCAGTTCAAATTCACATTTCACTGTCCTTCATATTCGATCCACAGTTTTATTCGAATTATTGCACGTTGAATTGTCTGTATTGATTCTCTTGTCACGCAGTCTTTCAATTCGATTGCGTCCCTTTGTCTCACCTTTGCTTGATTGAACTGACCTACTTTTGTCGGATCAGTTTCATATTTCAATTGCTGTGTGCTTCGTGTTCTCTATTGTTCTGTAAACTTATGGGAATGAATTTCGATCGAAAGTGAAATATTTTTCAATAAAATTATTGGACACGTTTTTTACGGATGTCAGTTTGCTGTAATGAATATCTCCATCGCTCTCTTTGCCTGTCTCTGTCTGTCTGTCTGTCTCTCTCTCTCTCTCTCTCTCTCTCTCTCTCTCTCTCTCTCTTGGTGCACGCGCATGATGTGTGTGTGTGTGATTGATATGCATGAGTTGGAACACATTCACACATCACACACGCGCGCACACACACACACACACACACACACACACACACACACACGCGCGCGCGCGCGCGCGCGCGCGCGCGCGCGCACAAAGGAGAGAGAGAGAGAGAGATGACGATAATGTTGATAATGGTATGGCTAAGCATATGACGACGGACTTGTAATATCAAAGAAAAAAATTATTTTCCTATCGTCTTCCAAAAGCTAGCACTTGCCTCTGTCAGATTTTGAGGATATCATCTAATTCCATAATGCTTATTGGGGCCACGAAATCACAAAATGCACCGCTCAAATTTTACTTCGAAATATTGTGACATCCACACTGTAGTTAAAATAATCGTAATGAACAAGAAATGTGTCAAATTTGGCAGTTATTAACCTGTTTTTCTCTGTGGTTTCTACCGGTGTTGTGCCGGTGTAATTATTCTGTACCCGTGCAAGACAGCGTGGAAATGGACTGACACGGTGAATTCACGCTCACCAGTTAGGTCGCACCGAGAACGAGTTCCTAAAAAGTTAGCTAACTTATTGATTTAAGAAGAAGATGGTTAATTTCTGATGTCAAAATATGCACACCGAACGATTCATGAGTGCCCTGTGCCAGAATTGGTTGAAGACTCAAGAAACTGTCAGCGGAAAATTCAAAAATACATTTATGTGCTGTCCTCACGACACGCCATGGTTAGAGGCCGGTCGTCGTCAACCAAGAGGCCTGTAACCGAGACATCGTCGTCAAGCACGGGATTCGTGAAAGTAAGAAGTCAAACGGGAAAAAAAAAAAAAAAAAAATCTTCAAGCGAAGGAAATAAGGATTTCCGCTGGTCAAAAACAAACAGGCCAACAGTCACACGGGCCGAGTATTCTTGCTCATTTTAAGCAGACGAAAATGGCGACTTCGACTGAAATGATCACGGACATCAACGTTCAGGAACAACGGGTGGCGAACCGTCGAACACAGATATTGTGAAAAATCTGCAGTCAATAAACCAGGATCTAAGCAGGAAACTTGTGAGGGCCTGAAAAGGTGAAGTGCTGGACCTACAACAAGACAACACCAAACTGAAATAGGAACTAGGACAGTTGAAGAAAAGAGATCTACAAGAAAAGTCAAGTAAGCTTTCTTGGAAGCTAAGTTAGCAGGTGAAAGATCAAAATAATAACGAAAAATATTCAAGAAGAAATAGCACCAAATTGCTGTACGTGAACGAAACCACGCATGAGGCAGTAGAAGAAAACAGAGAAGAAAGTGCTAAAAAAGCATTAACGATAGGCCGAAACTAACACTTATCAAACAAGAACATAGGTGTAGTAGATGCAGTTCACATGATCGGACAGAGAAAATGTGAACGATTGGCTGTGGAAATCCTACCACAGAGCCACCGTACCGACAGTGTAGCAGACGATTTGTGTTGTTATTACACGTTTGTGATACGTAGTAAAAAAAATCTCCACAGGATAGAATTTGTCCAATCAGGTACGGGCAAACTTGCAAGCGCGGGTCAATGAAAAATTATGCCAAGACGTGTGGTGAAGCGTTTTGACAGTGATTGTGGCCACGATATTCGAGGAATTCACAGGTGATGTAGTTTGCAAAGCGTTTAGAAGGCGTGAGTGCAAATGTCAAGGCATTTAGAGTATGAAAGAAAGTGTGGCGTTTGGATGATGGATGATGTTGTTGTCATGCTATTTCGTCATTCCCATTCCTCTTGGTTTTTGTTCCACCATCTCATTCTTCATTTCTCTCTGCTTATCGTTCGTGCGATGAAGATTTTGTAAATGATGCAGTCAGCGTTCGTTTGACGCAACTATGTCGGAACATGAGACTGACTTTGTTTTGGTTCAAATTATTTAACAGAAGTTGTTTTGTTTGGTGGGTTGGTTGTTTGGTTGGTGTTTGTTTGTTTGCCTCCAAGCGTAGCGCAACTTGCGTGTGTGTGATGTGTGTCATGGTGAGGATCAGGTGTCTCTGCAAATGTGAGCGAGTGTGCACATGTGCACAGTGGGGCATACATACTGTATGTAGAAGTTTAATTTTTGGTTCTGATAGATAATGGTGTGTTGGCGCGTGCTAAACAAGGTGAAGAGCATGGCAGAGGCAGTTTGCACATGAGAGAGTTTATTAATGTGCTAGCCATAGTGCTTGACGCCCGTTTCCACCCACTTTCCCATCAGCTTTTTTCCATTGAGTTTTCCAAGTATGATTTGACCTATAATGTTTACAGTGGGTACGTTGACAGTATATGCTGTCTGTCTAATCATGACATTTTTTTTTTAAATCTATGTTTGTGTTTGAAAACCAGTCCTTAAATTTATTTCTTTGCTGGAGTTTCTTTTCCTTGTAGTTAAATGTTACGTAAGTTTGATGTGTCGTTGTGCTGGTTGCAGAAAGATTCGCGCTGCGATCTGATACCCATCCAAAGTTAACGGTGATCGAAAAACGTACATCTAACCACGAAAAGCAAGTAACTACGTTATGATAACATTAGTTACGTGGAGGGAAAGTGTGTGTGTGTGTGTGTGTGTGTGTGTGTGTGTGTGTGTGTGTGTGTGTTGTGAGGGGGGGGGGGGGGGGGGGGGTCTTGACGCAGAACATGTCAGCATAGTCAGGGGTATCAAACACATGTATTGTGATATGCTACGTAAATCTGGCATTGGAAAAAGTGCACACATGAGCTCAGGAGGACAATTAAAACGTCTAAAATATTTTTCAGCATGTTCATAAGCTATGCTTTTGAGAATGCAAACAATGTGGCACTTCGCGAGCGAGCACTTGACGGTTAAAGCGATATAGAGAAACGGTCTAGTTTTGCTTGGCTGTTACTGTTGGACTCCATCATCAACATACACTGTTGGAAGTCTCTAGATTCTCAGTCCGGTTAGCTTTAATTCTCTTTTGCTGTCATGTCCTTAAATGGTGAGGGCGGTGCTTTAGCAAAGTTGCCTGTGTGAGTGTATGGTTTTCTTTTTCTGCGTTTGTTTGTCTGATTGCGATTGCTTGCCAGTCAGTTCGTTAACGTGCTGATCGATGCCATCTCGTGTGTGTGTGTGTGTGTGTGTGTGTGTGTGTGTGTGTGTGTGTGTGTGTGTGTTGTTGTTGTTGTTGTTGTTGTGTTGTGCTGTGTGTGTGTGCTGTGTGTGTTGTGCGTGTGCGCGTGCGTGCGTGTGTGCGCGTGCGCGTGTGTGTGTGTGTGTGTGTGTGTGTGTGTGTGTGTGTGTGTGTGATTGTCGTTCTTTTTAATCAACTGCCCAGATTGTCGTTGTGTCGGTTATATAACGTGTTTGCTTGTTTCAACATGAACAGTGTTATGAAACGCTTGAGGCTCCAAAATCAAGCCTTTTTCTTTAAATTACGAATGGGTCCTGACCCTCAGTTGAGTTTTTCTCATCATTTGTAATCTGCTCCTAGAAAACGACTCGTTCACAATATTATCAGCGATCGTTCAAAGGAAAGGAAACGCCGTAGTAGCTGTGTTCGTCATGCCGCTCTTCACACTTCCAACAGCTTGTCTTGAGCCCTTTTGAAACACAAAATGTGGTTTAAACCGCATAATGACCCACCGAGATGGCGTCAGCTTCTAATTAAGTTCGATGAAGAAACTCCTAATTAAATTCCGTTCTGCTGACCAGTCAATAACAATAGCCACGTCTAAGTCGAAAAAAAAACAGACAGTAAAACCTCCCGATCATCTCTTTCAGAGTTTTTGTTGTTGTTTTTTTTTTTTTTTTTTTTTAACTTGATTCCGAACTTAACAGACTTCATGACAGAAACACCAGCAAAAAAAAAAAAAAAAAAAAAAAAAAAAAAAAAACTCGGAGAAATATCATCCGGCTTTTCGTAGGAAGAGTTCCAATCGATGTTGTTCTCCTGAAACATTGATGCCTTCAGGGTCGCTGAAGCGTGCGACACCAATGATTAGAGAGCTTTTCCGGGGCTGGCTTGCTTGCCGAGACAAACTCTCTCCCGTGGAATATCCCAGGCTGTTACGTACGAGGCTGCGATGCCTATGGGAGGCATTGGCCCCGCATAGCAAAAGGACGCAGGCCCGTAAGGGGAATTTGACATATTACGGTCATGGTGCTGGGGGGGGCGTGGGGAATAGCGGGCGTGATGGAAATGAATGTGCCCAGACTACCAGTTTGATTCAGCACTGGTCGACGTTTCTGTTGGGTTGATGTTTGTGGAGGGCTCACAACAGCCGCCGGAACAGTTTCCCTTCGTACAACAGGGTTCAGCTTGAAAAGAAAATGAGGTCGTAAAGGCATGAATAAGGATAGGCCCAAAGGATATAGGAAGCACGTCCTGTAAGTTTTACGCCATCTTCCCTTTCCCCAGTTGGATCTGCTTTTGCTCTATAACCCGTTTAAGCATCAATTGACAACAGAAAGTATTACATGAAGTAATGTATTTAAACAGAACTGAAATCCAAGGTACATTGTCAAAAGCGGGCATGCACACACGCACGCAAGCACACATTCGCGCGCGCGCGCGCGCGTACACACACACACACACACACACACACACACACACACACACACACACACACACACACACACACACTCACACACACTCACTCACTCACTCTCTCTCTCTCTCTCTCTCTCTCTATCTCTCTCTCTCTCTCAAGCTCGCTCTCTCTCTCTCTCTACGCACGCATGTACACACACACACACACGTGCGTTCACGCACGCACGCTCACATACACACGCACACACACACACACACACACACACACACACACACACACACACACACACACACACACACACACACACACACACACACACACACACACATGTGCGCGCGCGCGCGCGCGCACACATACACACGAATGTGTGCACTTACAGACACACACAATGCAGACTGTATCCCCAAACACATACCCTTTGGGCAAGTTTCCTCCAATCTTGAAATTTGCTCCAGAAGCCAAATGATAAAAATTTACAGCAACTCTGTTAGTTACAGAAAAAAAGGACAACCAGATCTGCTCGACTGTCTTTTTGTTTTTAGTATTAAGGGCGTAGATTCCTACACAGCCACTCAAACTTCTCTCTAGACTCTACAGAAATCATCAGACCACTGTCTGTTGGAAGAACTGCAGACCCGCGGTACATGGCCGCCAGTTCTGTAATCAAGATAGGCTCACACACAAGTCCAACTCTTTGAAAAGGCTAAAAAAAAAAAAAAAAAAAAAAAAAAAAAAAAAAAAAAAAAAAAAAAAAAATGGTTTTCGGTGATGGGTAACAGACGAAGTCGTAAAAAAACAAAAAAAAAAAAAAAAAAAAAAAAAAAGAAAAAGAAAAACGTCGTATTTTGGTTGATTTACAGGGCCAAAATCTTTCTCCACTGTACTCTCCGTAGACAAAACGCTTTCAAACGTTTGAATTTTCAAAAGAGCACTTTGTTTTTAAGCCAAGTGCACAAGAACACGTGCTTTCTGAGCGTTGCTGCTTTGAAAAGTTGGTACTTCTTGAGAGTGCGTGGCATATCATCTTCCCCACCCAAGGCTCTGTAATGTACATGCAGGAGAGCGCTCACAGAACGGTGTGCCCTCAGGATGCTCTCAGAGCTTCCTGCCATGTAAATGGGGCCTCTAACGTATCGGAGAAAGACCCGCGACCAAAACATAGCGGACTGTGTCCAAAGCTGGCACGAAGACACTGCCAGTGTTGTTTACTGTGCTTGTTCTTGCTGGTGCTGCCAGCGTATGGCCAGGAGGAAAAAAAAAAAAACAAACCAAATCACCTCGTGGACAAGAGAATCTTTCTTCTCCAAGGAAAAAAATGAATTATATTACAAAGAAAGGCTGCGCGCGCGCGCGCATATGTGTGTATGTGTGTGCGCGTGCGTGTGCGTGTGTGTGTGTCTGTGTCTGTCACTCTGTGTCTGTGGTGTGTGTGTGTGTGTGTCTGTGTGTCTGTGTGTCACTGTGTGTGTGTGTGTGTGTGTGTGTGTGTGTGTGTGTGTGTGTGTGTGTGTGATATAACTCAGGAACATTTTCTCTAAAATCCTTTAAAATCCGAAGCTCCCTATTCAGGATGCTTGAAAGAGTGTTACTGTTCAGAGTTTGTGCCTTTTTTATGGAAAAGGATGAGGTGGGGGATTTCCTTTTGTACCCCTCTCGCGTAAATGTTTTACTCCATCAAATATTAAAGGTTTTTCTTTTAATTGAAATATAACGGACGTATGTTCTCTTTTCGGTTTTTAGAGCATTATCGATTTACTCTACAGCCAGACTAATCTGGACTCTCCACAGACAGGAAGTCTGGAATGGGAGTGTCTTCTAGTCTGTGTGTTCTGTCTGTGTACATGGCAGTTGAAAGATGTGTTTTTCTCCCCATCCATCACAGTCTACCTTGCCTTTATGGCCTTACCCCTTTCAGTGAAGTAAGCCCACCTTGGTCTTTGTAGTCAACAGCGCCAGCAAAGGGGATTAGGCTGTCTGCTTAAGGATTAGGTCAGTTATATTTTTTGTTCTTTTTTTTTCGAACGGAAAGAAGCGGCTGCCATCGTTTAGCGGTCAACTAGAGAAGGATGCATGGATGAAGTGATGAGGAAAAACATCTCTGTGCAGTGCTGGGGCAATCATTACTTGGATAAAGAACTATTTCTTTTCGGATTGCTGTCTTAACTCTCATACATTTTCTTTCTCATAACCTTGGAGTTAATTCAACTTTCCGCGAGGTGTGTGTGCTAGCGTGTGTGTGTGTGTGTGTGTGTGTGTGTGTGTGTGTGTGTGTGTGTGTGTGTGTGTGTGTGTGTTTGCGCGCGCGCGTGTGTGTGCGTGTGCCTGTGTCCGTACATGTATGCGTGCTTGTGTGTTGTTTATGTGTTCAATATGATTCAGTAAAATTATGTCTAAAATACTTTCAAATCTCAAGTTCCCTATTCAGGATGCTTGAAAGCGTATTATTGTCGTTCAGAGTCTGTGCCTTTTTATTCGGAAAGAGGTGAGATGGGGCAATTTCCTTTTGTACCCCTCTCTCGTAAATGTTTCACTCCATCAAATATTAAAGGTTATCTACTGAAATGTAACAGACAGTGTATGTATGTTCTTTTCGGTTTTTAGAACATCATCGATTTACTCTACAGCCAGAC
>JADBJO010001012.1:325000-330000 GCA_016801955.1 Conus betulinus
GCTTTTGTTGACTTTGAAAAGGCGTTCGATTCTGTTTCAGGAAAACTGCTTTGGCCTGTTCTACATAAGAACGGGATTAAAGCTAAGATATGTCAGTGTATTAAAAGAATGTATGACTGTGTGAAAGCAAAGGTAAGATGTGGTGCTGATTTTACTGATTATATCATGTGCACAAGAGGTATTAAGCAAGGTGACTCATGTAACTCTGTCCCTTTTTCTCTTTACTCATAAATGAATAAGCTGAAGATATAATTCAGAAAGGAAAACATGGCGCAACACTCACTCACTCCTCGTCCTATTGAATTATTCACTTTGTTATTAGCCGACGGTATCACACTACTCTCTGAAACACCTGTTGGTCTCCAAATTCAGTTGAACAATCTTTATAATGCAGCATCCCGACTACAACTAAAAGTTAATATGGACAAAAGTAACATTGTAGTGTTTAGAAAAGGTGGTTATCTAGCAGCAAGACCGAGGTGGTTCTTAAATGGTGAAGAAATGTCCATTGTGAACTGTCATAAATACCTTGGCATATATTTCACCACTCGTCTTAGTTTTGTAGTTGCCTGTTAAGACCTGGGAAGCAGAGCAAAGAAGGCATTATTGTGTGTTATCCGTAAGTTATTTTCGCTTTTAAAAACATTCTTTAAATGTGTTTCTTAAAATATTTGATTCTCAGGTTCTACCTATCGCTATGTATGGCATAGAATTGTGTGGGGTTAGATAAAGCATATTGAAAAGGTTCACTTGTGTGCACGAGCCAAATTCCTTGGAGTTCATACAGAAACTCACAATGATTATGTGGAGAGACGGGACGTCATCCTATTGATATAGAATCAAATATTCGATGCATAAGATATTGGCTTAAAAATATTACGTATGGATGAAAGTAGACTACCGCTAATAGTTTATAGGATGTTGTAATATAGGTTCTAAGGGCAAACAAACATGGGTCACGAATGTCGTGAAACGTTATGTCGAAACGGGTTTGGGTTAGTATGGTTAAATCAGGGAGTGCAAGATATAAACAGATTCCTGAATGAATTCCGTCAAAGATTGATTGACTGTAGGTGGTAAAACTGGGAAGATCATATGCAGCGAAGTGAAAGATTCTCTTGGTACAGTACCTTTAAATCCAAAAAAAACTGTGAAAGCTATTTTCTGTTAGATGTAGACAGACACATTAAGCGGCGTTCGACGACGTTTCGACTAGGGGTCACTGATATGACAATACATCACAACCGATATATAAAATGCATATTGTAAACGATTTGACATGTCCAATGTGTCAAAGCGCAAAAGAAGATGAATTACATATTTTACTTTGCTGTCCTGCTCTCAATGACCTGAGAAAAGAATATATTCCTCGTAAGTTTTATGCACACCATGTCTGTTCCGTGCATCTCTACCTATGTCAACTCAGAGGAACACACTATGAAAAAACCTTTGCCTATATATGTATAGAGTTTTCAGAAGACGCGCAAGTTTGACTACGGAACCTGAAAAACCTTGCTCATCTAAATCACTACCTAGCTGATTTATGGAACCATATCCGTGTTTGCTTTTTGTTTTGACTTCGCTTTCTTCATTATTGTACAGCATTTGTAAATTCATCCCCCTTTAAATGGGGCTATGGCCTTTATTGATAAAAAACTCCGTTTCCGTTTCTCTCGTTTTTATCTCATTTACTTTTTATCATTTAGATCATTTTTTTTGTTTCAACCGCTTTTTGCATACTTCTACATTTATTGTCTTTCCTTACTTGTTGACCCAGCTTAGGGCGAGGACCGGATGTAGGCTAAAAAGCCCAGTGTGTATTTATTATCCTCGTAAATAAAACAGTTTTGTCCCCCCCCCCCTCTCTCTCTCTCTCTCTCTCTCTCTCTCTCTCTCTCTCTCTCTCTGTGTGTCTCTCTCCTTCAGCCCTGATATGGCCCTTTGCGGTCAGCTGGGCTATAAGCAACATTACCATACACCTCTCTCTCTCTCTCTCTCTCTCTCTCTCTCTCTCTCTCTCTCTCTCTCTCTCTCTCTCTTCTTTGTTCATTCTCTTTTTTTTAATTTAGTTTTTATTTCAACCTTTTTTTTTCAACCTCTTATTTTGCATGCTTCTGCACGTATTGCGTTGTCTTATTTTGAATTGTCCCTTTTTCAGGGCGAAGACTGGATGTAAAAAGAAAGTACTCAGGTCTATCTATTATTCTTAAATGAAGATCAGTGTATCTCTCCCCCTCCCCCCAGTCTTATCTCCCTGTCTCTCTCCCCTCATCTCCTCTCTCTCTCTCTCTCTCTCTCTCTCTCTCTCTCTCTCTCTCTCTCTCTCTCTCTCTCTCTCTCTCTCTCTCTCTCTCTCTCTCTCTCTCTCTCTCTCTCTCTCTCTCACACACACATGAATGCCATCGATAAACACTTTATCAATTATTCAAGAACTCGCATTCGTAAAAATTGTTTTAGTATTAGAATCGCACCTTACTGGAATGCACCACTGATGCTTGTTGGAAGAGCTAAAATTATTCTAAAAGCTTCTTGATGATGAACAATGAATAAATGATCTAAAATCATTACGCCACGAATGATATACCACATATTATTAATTATCATGTACGCATTTAATTTAACCCCTTGGCTGACTCTCGAGCAAATGTGCTTGACTCTTTTGTAGTCCAATCGATCTGGACATTTAAAAAAAAAAAAAAAAAAAAAAAAAAAAGCGAGCCGCAGGATTTGATTTGATGTTTAGTCCCAAGAGACAGAACTCAACTGAAAGGAGGAAGGTGGCAGAATGGTTAAGATGAGGGTCTCGTGGCTACGACGTAAATAATCGGAGAGATGTCTGCTGACCTGCGCATTAGCATACACGCGCTGGTCAGACCTTGGGTACCTACCTAACATTGTCTGTGTCATTTTTATCATTGTTATCCCTGTATGCGCTCGTGGTAAAAGTACACGTGTGTGTGTATGTGTGTGTGTGTGCATGGACTGGTGTGTGTGTGTGTGTGTGTGTGTGTGTGTGTGTGTGTGCGTGCGTGCGTGCGCGTGCGCGCGCGTGCCAGTACATCTACTACACGAATAAACCAAGACGGTTTGTACCTACTGTTAAAACACTAAAACTAGCAAGCGGATGTCCATGTGTAAATAGCACACAGACAATGCATAGTGAGTGAGTCGGGTTCGGAAAAGAAAGTGGGAAAAAAAAATAAGAGAATGGAGGTCCCAGTGGGAAAATTTTGAGGTTGGAGGACCCACAGAAAGAAAGAAAAAAGTGTGAATCGGCCTCTGGATTGAACAGCGCGGCTTGTGTGTATAAAGGAAGAGGGAATTTACATTATTCATGATGATAGCTGACCCGTGCTGCAAACCCGACCACCTACTTGCGCTGATCGATTTTTAGAACACAGCAGGATGCCATGGGAGACTCTTTAGAGCCCAAAACTGGCAAACGCATTGGTGAGATGAGAAGAACAAGTACTTCCCTGCCCACACGGGACGAACAGCAGTCCGCGGATGATTTTTGGACCTCTCGTCACTCAAATGCAAGCGAAAGCTGCTGAACCCGGCGATGCCAGTTCCTTGTTTGCCAACCTGCTGCCACTTCCTACTCGTCCACCAAACACAGTGTGGATAACCTGATTAAGTTGGTAATGGGCTCTCCTGGGTCTGCTGAAAAGACAGAACACAATCCTTTTGAAAAGCTGGTTAGAAATCACAGCTTGATTAGTCTTATCGAGGGCGTGAATGGAGCTCGCTTAAGAGAACCGGATCCGTCATCAAGATCAGCCTGTGGTATACAGCGTTTGCCGCAGATTTGAGTCAGATCGAGTCTCTGTCGCAGGAATACAAGCTAGGTCTGAAGCGGTCAAATACCAAAATGAGGACACCTTTTAGGTCCGACAGCACAGACACCATGTTGGGGACTTAATACCTAAACATTACAGTCACGTTTCTCCCCACTCAGGTAGGTCCAGACCGCCAGCACCATCTGAGCACCGACGTCAGAATTTCGCAGGAGATCATGACGGAGATTATAGACATAGAGAGGAGTACCTGTATAGTGGCAAGAGGCGTGACAGACGAAGACACACTCCATCAGGCTCTCCCTCCGCCTTGAGAGTGACTTGGAGCAGGCGCCGAAGGTCTGGGTCATACTGAACCAGACATTACTGCCATAGCCAACATGACTGTGCTGGGAGTGGGTGAACATTTCATTTTGACTCCACGGACAGCAACAGGGGAAACAGTCCCGTTAGGCATCCTCATTCTGAACCAAGAGGGAACCCCCGGAAATTATCAAAAAATCAGCAGTATAGCGGGAAATCAAACTGGTTGTCATTCGGGTGCGGGTTCGAGAGTTATAGAGCAGTCCTCAACTGGTCTGAAATGGAGAGTCAGGATTACCTTGGATGATGTCTGGAAGGAAAAGCCCAAGACTTGTTCATTATAGCCACCAAGATGGACCATCAGTGTTCTTATCACCAGATACTGAAGTTGTTGGAAGCACGCTTCGGGGCCAGAGAGCTGACAGAAACAGCAAAGTTAAAAGTCCAGCAAGCCAACCAAAACCCAAGGAAGTTCCTACGACGACTATACAGGCAGGATCTCAATGCTTGCTGATTCAGCCAAGCAAATTTTGCACTGGTGAGCTGGACCAGGAAGCAGGGTAATAATAACATGCATATCTGGAAAGACCCAGAACCATGGAAAAAGCCATCCAGAAAGTAAAATGGTATCAGCATGTCTCCCTAGTCATGGATGGGGCGCAGAGGGAAAATCGAGAGGAGCCACAGGTCAGTACTATTTTTTTCTAAGCAGGATCTGGACAGCTTTCTCAAGCAGATCATGAAAAGCTGACCACTTGTCTGCAGCCTATAACCAAAGAAAGTGGAAAGTGAGGTCTTGACAGTCCAGATTCCAATATCAAGTGCTTTTACTGCAAACAGGTTGTCCACCGAAAAAAAAAAAAAAAGACTGCAGGCGGTACAAGAAGTGGCTACAGAACC
>JADBJO010001012.1:335000-402500 GCA_016801955.1 Conus betulinus
TGCTGGGCCCGGTATGACAGTGCACCAGTTGCAGACCCCTCTGACGAGCCGAACGTGGACAGCTTGGACAGAGTGCGTCGCAGACTGACCTAGACTAGACTTTACTTGGTAGTTCATGCCAGTGAAGGGCTTGGGTAAGAATCCTGACGAAACCACCCAGCCAATCTGGACTGACCAGGTAAGGTAGAGTGCGTGTGTGTGAGTGCAAAAGTGCTGGGTATATTAACGAACTTCTCTTGAGTGTAGGGAAAACACTTCAGAGCAGTCTGTGTTGATTAGAACCACAGAAGCAATATCCAGAACTAGTTGGCCGCCTAGTTGCAATGGTTGCGTTCCCACACTAAATAGAAGTTTACATAACAGATTTTAACCCATAACAGTGAGAATGCGGAAATTAAAAGATTGATAAGCATATGTCAGAACTAGTGACTTGTTAAAGTGAAAATAGTCTTGAGTGTGAGTGTCATACAGTGATTTAGTCTGATTCACTTAGTGTATGACTACCAGTTTTAGTTTCAAGTGACTGCAGGATGAAATTGAATCAAACTAGAAAAAACTACTCCATGCCAAACAAAAGAGACAAATTAATTACAAGAAAAAATGGCCTTTTAATTTGTCTTTAGTTGGGCAGAGTAGTAATTTTTCATTTAAGATTTTAGGTCCCGTTTTGACGAAACATCTCATGCAATCAGCCGCAATGGTGAAGTGAGCAGCGTTACACTTTAGACTCCTGGCTGGGAGGTCATACGGTTCGCATCAGCAATACATTTGTGAAATTTTTCTGACTTGACTAAACTCTTTCCAAACTGGAGTTTGCTATGGGGTCAGTTGAGAAGACTGGAACCGTACAGTTGAGTTCCATCTTCCAAATGGATGTGTGTGAGTGTTGCTCAAACTACACGTTCCTGACAACACACACTTCAGGTGTATTTCTCAACCATACTGACTGCGGGATATATTACGAAAGTAAGCGTAGGGTACAAGTAAAACAACCCTGTTGTGCAGTCTCAGACAAGAATGGAAATCTGTTGAATTATCTTCATCCTCATCCACATTGATCAGCATAAAAAATGCCTGAACTTCTGTAGCCCTTCATTTTGATGCCCAGTGTCATGTACCCTGAGGAAGACCAAGGATAGAAATATTGGTGAAAAACTAATGTAATTGTGGCATGTTTTTGTTTGTTTTTTTGTAACATTGAATCTCTCTCTCTCTCTCTCTCTCCCCATATATATATATATATATATATATATATATATATATATATATATATATATATGAGACAGTGACAAAACGTCATGGTGGCATACCCAAGTTGTGTGTTTGATTGGAGAAATAAACTATCCAAAACATTTTTCCCCACTTGTGTTTGAGTGTATTTTTGTTGCTTGTATCTTATAGAGATAACTGCCACAATATCAGGGAGATATACTGGATCGTGTTGATAAACTGATTTTTATTTGAAAAAAAAAACAGCCAAAATCGCCCATGTTGAAATGGGACATCCGCCGATATACCGCAAACATCATGTCCCTACAGCCCTTGCAGAATCGTAACGAAAACTTGAACACATGAAATGATAAAACTACATTTTCCTCAACGTTTTTGTCCTGAAACCACCTTCAGTTGCTCTTTAGTGAAGTCTGAGTCGAATCGAAAAGAATACTTGGTCGGATGTGGTTCGTCATGTCCCGGAGACATGCCCTTTTAACATCTCGCTACTGCTTTCTATTTTACCGGGTCCGATCCAACGTTTCGTATTCTTCAAACTGAGGTGTGTCATTGACACAGTAAATCCACTGATTTAGCGGTTTGGTCAGCATATTTTTCAAAAACAGAACAAATTTACCGTGCACTGGGCTCATGTCCGATCAACATCACCGACCTTTTGGGGATAAAAATATACCACACTGCTTGTTTCAGCCATCTGCAATTTGTATCCGTTCGCCGGGTCACGTGTTCTTCAACGGACACGAAACCAGGAGCAGACGATGTCAGAAAGGCGAAGAATCCGTAAACATTTATTCATAGCCACCAGTGTTTACCTCGACACAACTGACACTTACAATCACACATGCGCAAAATGTAATGAAAACCATTTCTGATTGGCCTCGTGGTGAACGCTAACTGCCTTTAAGGTATGTGCGAAACACTGCTGAACACGAAAGTGCCAACCGTAACGTAGGCGGCTTCGTTTCCGATCACTTCATTTGAATTTCCGTCATTTCTGCTGTAACTACTGTCCCCACCGAGGAAATGCCAGAAATCACATCTGACACTGACGTTTTACGTGTAAGAAAGTAAGACCGATGACAAGCGATACAAATTAGATTTGGGTTATTCTTATGCTTTATGACGTTGCGGACCGTGATAGAGGGGGCGTCTCAATGGTCAGTTACTTCAATATTGTAAACTCATGGTCGGTTGTGAATATTTTCCTAAAATTCTAGGATTGTGTTGTTCAAAATGTATCATTTCATGAAAGATGTTATATAATGCATAAAGTTGAGCGAAAAGTAAGAGTTTGATGTAAGTTAACTGCTATTAGTTTATTACTGTTAGAATGACTGATCAAGTCTAAAAGTAGTTTTAATTTGAAATCAGATTCAAGGCGTTCTGTGTTGTTATCATTATCTTTTTCAAATATCTCATTCAACTGAAACTCCTGGAGTAATATTTCAGTCCATCTATAAGCCACTCCCACCCCCACTACAGAAAACACACACACACACACACACACACACACACACACACACACACACACACACACACACATCATAATTTAATGTCCCGTCACACAAATTGGGGATTGAAGACATTTTGAAATGACCTTTTTTTTTATTGAGATGTCATCATGAGAGAGAGAGAGAGAGAGAGAGAGAGAGAGAGAGATCACATAGTGTAATAAAAGAAATGGAGAGAATCCACAAAGGGGGATGGAAAGAGAATTAAATGTTATAAGGAGAAAGCAGAAAAGAAACAAGTGTAATAAAAGAAATTGAAAGAATCTGCAAAGGGGGGATGGGAAGAGAATTAAACGTTATAAGGAGAAAGCAGAAACGAAACAAAAATATGGCCTAACTGGATGATTTGTAGCGCTTAAAGATAAAACAAAAAATAATGATTTATTATCTGCATGATGTATTTGACTACATATATGTACATTACACGAAACAGTTCCCGTGAGGCTGTCTTTTCCAATTTGCTTTGTAAACCTTGTAAACTTTTGTGTCAGTGTCAGTCAGACTGTAGCACTGTGCAAAGCTTTCTTGATTGTTTATGAACTGATCTGTTTTAAAATTCAGTATCAAGTTGTTCCAATGAGCACCTATAGTTTTCCGCAAACATGTGGACTGCAGTAGCTCATATCACCAAAGCACCTATAAGGGATTCTCCCTTCTATTTTTCATATTTGATCAACTTAAAAATGAATAACTAAGTATGGTTTTGACCATCCTGTTTGCTTTTGAAACTGATCTATTCATGTTTTTATTGCATTTTTACAACTGACCCTTGTCCATTGTTTCAAGAATTAAATGAACAAAAGATACATGACTGCTTGTGCATGCTTACTTTTTCTTTGAAATGAGCAGGCTGACTTGTTTTATGTTCCTTGGCAGCTGTAGTGGATGTTTACATAATACACCATAATGTACAAACAGGAGCTGGTGTCAGACGTGATGACGGACATGAAAACTCTACCTCATTCTTCACTTACAAACTGACAGAACTGCTAAGTTTTAACATCATCTTAGTAATATCATCCAGTGTTCCAGAAAGCCCCAGTTTCACAACGCTTGGTCTGGCATTACTGTACCGTTACAGAAATTTTTCATGTTCAGCAACACAACTGATTTATCACTGGGTGATCTGATATTTTTCATGTCATCAGAAAAAGAATAATACAAGTTATCTTTTTCATTCTATTTTCATGCATGTGAAAGATGTAACTCTTAAGAATTACAGAAATTTTTACCCGTTTCAAGTTTTGAAATTCTGTTACCCACATCCCATTTCTTGCACGACCTTTTGTTACTGGCTCACACATATATATATATACATACACATATACACATGTATATATATATATATTTTTAATATGACCATATTGTTTTCCCTGTGATAATAATAAACATGCAATTTTTTTTCCAAAACAAAAATGATAACATCTTATACAGATCCCCACTCGAGCTACAAACCATACTGACTTTGTGTTTCAGACTGTACAGAAGTGTTTAACCGTCTGACATGGATCAAGAAACAGCTCAGGTGTTGTTCGAGGAAGGGGCAATTCTTGTTTTCCTAGACATGCCAGAAGGCTCCGAGTTTGGCATTGACTTCAACTCATGGAATGTTGGTCCCAGCTTCCGCGGCATGAAGATGATTCCTCCGGGACTGCATTTTGTCTACTATAGGTGATTGTGCTATCTTCTGTCATCAGCCATTTCTGTTGAGACTAGTTATATATATAAATATGTCAATTTGAATTGGAGGCATTTATTTTAGCTCTGAAACCATGGGGAATACTTTCCTAACCATGTGCTCTGTCTCTGGAAATACACCGATGCACACATGCATATGCATGCACACACAAACGTGTAATATATTTTCTCTCAAGCCAGTGAATATCTTGATCTTTTTAAAAGTTTTGGCATATGCATGTGAGAAGAAGAGAAGGGGACAAGGTACACAAATGATAACCCATCTTTCAACTTTACACAGGCACGCGCGCGCACACACACACACACACACACACACACACACACACACACACACACACACACACACACACACACACACACTCACACAGGCACTCACACACAGGCTCTCCCCTCTCTCTCTCTCTCTCTCTCTCTCTCTCTCTCTCTCTCTCTCTCTCCAAGTTTCCTTTCCCTGTTTAAGATTTCTTTGAATGATTTGACTTGTTAATCGAAGAATGGAACAAACACAAACATTTCTGCAAAACATATTTTAAGAAGCCAGTCAGTTCAGAATACTATGAATGGTACATTGTATCTTAGATTAAACCGTTTTCAGGGAGCGTCATACAATTTGGTGCTTCAAATAATCACAACATATTCATGCATCAGTCTGGTGTGAAAGTGTAGTCTGAGACAAGATACTCATTGGTCGAATTCTTGCCATTTCATTCTTGGGGCATGGAGTGGGCTCTGTATAACTAAAGGTCAACACTGAAATGCAGATATCCCAGCAACGAAGATGCTCCTAATATTCTGACAAGGACAAATTGTTCAACAAATATTTACCCAAATTATAGTTTTCAACAGATGGTTCTCGGTGAAACTGGAAATTCTGTCGCTGGGTTTTGTATTCTGCCTTTGAAAGTACCCGGAATTCTTTTATTTTTTCCTTCAGAATTCATGTCCAATTTCTGTTATTGCCGGTATCATTCTTTTTGTTATAGCTTTGTTGTGTATTGATTTCATATCCATATAATGCTAGCGCTTACGCGCTTCGACCCTGTCTCGCCCCGGTGAGTTTGTCTGCTGTGCAGTGTTCCGATGTGCAGTTTTGCATCTGTGGACGCAAATTGCATCATGACGCAATGCGTCACATGATCGCCGATCCAGCATTGTTTGTAGGACACCAAGGATACTTGATACAAAATTTGGTGGCGTTTGGCCTGAAACTGTGGGTGTGTATAAGCGAACAGACAGACAAAATCGGCTTTCTATAATAGATTAATGTCAGTTTATGACAGACTGCACCCAGATTTGCTAACGAAAATCAAAACCTGTCCACTTTTTTACTTTTCAAGTTTCCAGTAGAGTTTTTTTTTTTCTTTTTTGGGGGCTGTAGCATATATCGATATTTCTTTGAATGAAATAGCTGGTCATGCTACACACTGTTCTAAAGATGGACATAGATAGATGTTGATGTTTGCTTGTCTTTATTACCGAGTGAAAGAAAAAGTCTCTAGATAATAAGACCCAAGTCAAATTTTAAAGTTCTACTTTTTTAAAATTCTGTTTTTGTTTTTGTCAGACTGATCGGCCACTAAAAATATAAAAAGACATTATCTGTATGGTGCACATTGTAACTTACTTTGTAAAAACTGAGTATGCTGTTTATCATTTTAATTCTCCTATAAAGTTGTCATTTGTTTGACTGTGCTTATGTGAATCATATATCAGGACATAGTTCCAGTAATGAGAGTGTATGAACAGAGAATAATTCCTGTTTGGCCGACTTGATGACAAAGTTCACAGATACCCAACTGTGGAGATCCTAAATTGTACTTGAAAAAGGGAACTTGAGCAACTTCTGTATGATGTAATTTACTACGCCACCCTATCGCTCTGTGCAGTACCCACTTGCTCCTTTGTATGTATCTGCTCTTTTTTTTCCCCTAGGCTTTCTGCTTATTTATTATTATAATATTCAGTTGTTTGGAAGCAATAACATGAATAGACATTAAAGCTGAGAACACACATGCTGCAAATCATTGGGCTCTGAGGACATTTATTATTCCAGTAAGTGTACCATGTGTTCAGTAATTGCAATAAGATCTGCAAAGTGTATTTAATTATACTGAAATTATGGATTGGAGGATAGTGACCCACCATTGCAAAAAGATGGCCTATGAGATAGACAATAATAGATGTCAACAAGCAAGGGTCCAGTGACCACATACGATTTTTCTTCATGAGATCTGTTCTTGGACATCAGCGTAAGTGTTGGGGACACTGTAAAACATTTGACAGTCAGGACCGTGTATTTGACAGAGACTGGGTATTGTTTCATAATAGGTGTTAGGTTGTAATTTGATCTGACAAAGTTGCAAAGTGAGGTGACTGCCGGCAGAGATATATAAACAATTTAAAAAGTAATTATTATGACTTCACCGCACAGCATGGACAAACAATTCAGTGCCCATCTTGCTCCGAATTCGACAAGTGATTGATTGTTCATTTCCATTGTCCTGAGTGTGTTTATTTTGCCTGAAGAAGACCTAGGAGGTCAAAAACGCATCCTGTTTTGTCTTGTGATTGGTTTGTTCATGTTGTTCGGTGCAGTCATGATAATTACTTTTAAGATTTGATCTGACATGTTGTGCCAGCTAAGACGGTGTCATTGTTGTCATTGTTGACACAGTGCAGTGAACCGGGACCAGCAGGCCGGACCCCGATCAGGATTTTTTCACAACTTTGGCAAACGTGAGATCATGGTGAAGAAGTGGGACAAGTACCTGGAAGGTGAGCATTGACTTCCGCTATGTGGCTGAAGACTGTGTTTCCTCAGCAGCTGTTGAGGTCAAGTCCTGTGGTATGGGGGGTCTGGGGTTCCTGAGCCAGTGGCAAGTCTGATGATCACTTCAAGCAGAGTGAAACAGTTGTAGTTAGTTGGTCCTCTGACCTGCCCTTGGAAGCAGACACATGCGTATAGACATATACATACATGTACACATTCCACATGCACATGCACGTAAACACGCGAGTGCACACACATACACGCACGTACGCATACTCGCACACACACGCATACACACACACACACACGCACACACACACACACACACACACACACACACACACACACACACACACAGTGCGCTCGCTCATGCACACACGCAGGCACTCATTCACGCACACACTCGCTAACTCACACACACTAAACACACACAATCACACACACACACACACATCTCTCTCACACACACACACACACACACACACACACACACACACACAATACACACACACACACACACACACACACACACACACACACACACACACACACACACACACACACAGGTCCTGACAAGCTGACTCGTGCATAGAATTTTCTATGAAATTAACCTTGTGGGTTTTGGGTTCCTGTTTTGTTGGGCCTTCTCGTACACAAGTTAAACTGGAAGATCCAGTGGGATTCTAGGGACTCTTTCAGAATTAATGGTATCCCCACCTTTTGAAATTCTGCGTTGAAAATTTTCCATTTAATGATTTTTTTTTTTAATCTTCCTTTGTCATCTGCTGTTGTGTGTGTGTGTGTCTGTTTATGTTTTTTGTGTGTGTGTGTGCAGCAATAACATATACCTTTTTACCTTTATATGAAAGGTTTTGATGAATGATGTAGTAGAATGGCTGAAGTACATAGTGTGTTTATGACAGAGCTGCCAAGTATTATGCTTTTGGCATAGCATGCTACAGTTTCTTTGATTATGCTAAGCTGCAATACTTTGTGCAAAGTGCTATACACACACACACACACACACATACACACAAAGAAGAAAAGAAATTAAAAACAATTTTAATTGCTTTATGGACTTTGCAGCAGCTTAAATGGCACTGAGATCTGTAGACTGCAGATTTATTCATGAAAAAGAATTGCAAAGCTCAGTGTGGAATGGAAGGAAAAGTGGGAGAAAAACCCCCTAAAGACAATAGCGATTTTACCACCTTGTAAATTGGTTTTGTACTCAAGACATTTTGACTTTTTATAGGTCAAGTCAAAACAATGTGATTACAAGTGAAATTTCCCATTTTCTTATCTTCCATCATCTTAAGTGCAAAGCAAAGTTTGACTCAAGGCATTCTTGTAATACTGCCTACAAGAGCTATGCTTAAGTTTGGAATGCTATACTTAAAATGTCAAAGTGCTACACTTTGTGCTTTTGATGCCATTGCAGCTCTGTAATAATTAAGCAGGAGGGGTATGAATCAGATATTTAGTCCTCGAATTTGCTGAAGTTCTTTATGTCATGACAGGATTTCTTTCCTTTGTATACAGGACACCGGTCCATGTGGAAATGCAGGGGCTTCTTCAGTACAGTTAGCTCTAAAAATACTCTTTCATCATCTTGACAGATTTTACCAAGTATTAGCATAAAGCTGTACTGTCAAAATATGTGGCATAGAGAGAGAAACAACACGTGGACTCAAGATTGTAAAAAGTTTGTTTCAACTGAAATTTCTTCTGGGTTAAGAAGTGAAAGTTGACACAGAATCTCAGAATAAGAGAGATGGGTGTTCCTTCTTATTAAGTCATTGGTTCACTGTATCAGGACTGATCAGTCTTCCAGCCTACAGTGGACAGTGGTGTTGAGCAATTGCTCGTTCATTTTCGTTGCCCTAATTGTTCTGTATCTTGCCTGAAGAAGACCTGAGAGGTCGAAACGTGTCATGTTTTGTCTTGTGATTCATTTGTCCAGTTTTTTCGCGGTTCGCTAGCATTTATTTAAGATTTGTTTTGGTTTTTGATCTGTGTAGGGGATAGATATGTTAGACAGTTTCCCTGTTGTGGCATTCTTGGCCAAGCAATCAGCCATTTCATTCCCTCCGATGCCAACTTGACTAGGAACCCAAACCAGAACGGTGATGTGACCTTCCCGCTTTCAACATGGTAAAAAGTTTTTTTTAAAAGTGTAGAAGTCCAGGGATGATGGAGGTTACAGCCAGCTATGGCCTCCAAAGCTGACAGCGAATCGGACAAAACCAGAAAGTCCTTTGTAGATTGAGAGATTATCTTCAGTGCTAGAACCAGAGCTGTAAGTTCAGCAGCAGAGTAAACGGAAGCATCTGGTGGAATATGGTCGTATAATATTTGAGAAGGAGCACCAGGGCAGTAGGCTGCACAGGCCACTCCATCTTCAGACTTTGAACCGTTGGTGAATATTTTCTGAAAGGATGGGAATTTTGAACAAAGATCGGCAAATGATGCCTTGTATGCCAGAGAGCTTGTGGATTCTTTGCGAAAAGCTGCAAGATCAAAGCAAATTTCTAGTGGAAAAAAGGTCCACAGAGGCTTGTCTGGAAACTTGGAGAAGTCAGACTCCACTCCTAGATCAAGACCTGTATTCTGTGCATGAGGCTGTATATGAAGACCAAACAGAGGAATACAGTTGAGATTTAAAAAAAATTTACTTTGAAATTGAGGGTTAAAAACAGTCATAGGTAGGGTTTTCCAGTTCAGAAAACAGTCCGAGATAGTAGTTCCAGGATAATTTTAGCCTGCGGTTGGATAGTGAGGGTTCACCGGCTTCTGTGTACAGGCTGTACACAGGGGTGGTGCTGAATGCTCCAAGACAAGAGACAAAAGCCCTTGATGTGAATAGTGTCCAAGAGTTTCAGGTAAGAGGGTCTTGCAGAGCCGTACACAGCACAACCATCCAGTTTAGAACAGACCAAGGCTCTGTAGAGGTGCAGCAAAGTTTTTCTATCAGCGCCCCAGTCAGTGTGTGCTACGACCCGCAGAGTGTTCAGAGCTTTCTGGCAAGAAGTAATGTGACTGAGAAAGTTGAATTTTTGGTTAAAAAAAAAATAACTCATAGAAATTTGGTCTCTTTTACAGCTGGAATGGGAGATTTCCCTATTTGGATTTCAGGATCTGCAAAAAACTGACAAAAATTATGGAAGTGAATGTACTGTGTCTTGGGAGCAGAAAAAGTGAAGCCGTTTTTTCTTCCACCCACTGATGAATTTTAGCCACACAAAGCTGGAGCCTGTGCTGAACACTTGGGTACAGGCTTCCAGTTGCATAGACGGCAAAATCGACAATGAGTAGTCGGAACCACTGTTGAACTGACTTAACAGTGGAGACAGTATGCTCCCTTGTGGAACACCCAACTCCTGCTCATGAACGTCAGAGAGAGTGGTGCCAACCTGAAACTGTCATTCTGACAAAATTCTTTAATGAAAAGTGGAAGATGACCATGAAAACCAAGACATGGAGATCATGAAGTATCCTAGATTTCCAGGTGGGATCATAGGCTTTCTCCAAGTCAAAAATAATAGCTACGGCCAATTCCCTTACCAAAGACGGTAGTCCCTCTGTGATATTAAACCGAAGATCAATGTCACATGCCGAACACGAGTTGAACTGGACCACGCCACATGCAAGTTGGATGGCGCAGAAGGAAGATATCGTTCAGAAAACACAGGTCTCTAACAAGTCTTCTGCTGAACACCACTTGTGGCATGAATGGTTAATTCGAAAATCCGAAGCAGACAATGAATTTGAAGAGGACTTGGGAGAAGACAAGCAGCAGTCATGTAGAGATGTAGTAAACGAGATAATAATTTCTGGAATTCTAGGCCAAAGTCCTGTAGACTCTCACTAAAATCTTCTGCATTTGAGGGAAGGCGAAATTGAACTGTGATTTGTGGAAATCCATTGGCAGACGAAAACGTGCATTTGAAAAGAGGTGAATTCCTTCACTGAAGAAAAAGCAGAAACTGATCTAGCTGAAAAAGAACAAAATGATCGGAATGGAAATCTGTAGCATCATCTTCATCATCCTCATTTCTCATCGATCAGCAAAAAGAAAGTCTCAAATGCTGTGGTCCTTCATGCCCAGCTCTCACGGTGACCTCAGTTTGGATATCCTCTTCTCATTTGTGGCCTTGCTTTGATTTCGTCAGGGTCACTAATACCGGCAAATTCATTGGGGCTGTCATTGGATGGATGTGGTGGTGCCCTCCAGATGGGGAGCTCACTCATGCCGGCTCTGTGACAAAGCGGTTATTGTCATCAGTAGGGGGCTTAGTAGGTGGTGTCTTGCTTATGTTGGATCAGAACAGGCGCCACTTTACACCACAGAAGTGACTTGGCAGCAGTGCAGTGTGTCCTTCAGTGGGTTGCATCTTGACGGCTTGACATTGACTGCTCCCTGTGGATTGGCGGTGCCTGGGCTGCAGTGGGACAGGCCAGGCTGTGGCTGTGGACAGGGATTCAGAATGAGAGGCCTGGGTGCAATGCCACTAAAGTGGTACAGAAAAAGAAAAAGAGTTGAGTATTACGAACTCGCTTGGGGAGATCACACTGGTGCACAATTGAAGTGATTGTTACCTTCATGCTGTCCCAATTTCTTTTGTGGGGGGATCCTGTTGCTTGGCAATGTTTCACACTCGGGCATTCGTTTGGACAGGTAAGTAGGGGGGGAAAAAGTCCTGGCGGAAGTGAGGAAATACTGCAATGTAAAGGGAGGAAAACCACCACAGGAGTGTCCCAGAAGTGCTGAAATATAGGACACTTGAATTTAAGGTACTAGCGTGGAAAAACTAAACCCACCCTCCCCCCCCCAGCACCACCACCACCCACCACCTTTCCTCTGACCACCCCATCCCCATCCATTTAAGAAAAAACTCATGTCAGAGAATACGGGAAATGACTGCATTGCCCACAGAATGGACCCATCCATAGAATCTGAACCTGTACAGATTTATAACAGACAGATCTTGTCCTGAATGTCATACTTGTCCATGATACAGGCTTCAGGCCCAGAGTTGTAAAAAAGACAACTGTCTTCTTGACCAGTCATCTGTTTACCTACATTTTTCATGTGTATGCTGACCGGTCACTTTGTTTGCCTACATTGCTATGTGTGTATGCTGCTTGAGTTTGTGTGTGCATGCCTGGGTATGTGTAATTGTGTGTATACTTATGTGTGTATATTTCTTGTATGTATGTACCTCTCTTGGTCTGAAACAAACATATTTTCTTGAACAACTTTTTGTTTGTATTTACAGACATTAAGCCTGAAGTGGCATCCTCAGAAGAAGTGGCAAGGTTTGAAGAGAACAAGAGAGAGATGGACCGTTTCCTTGCTCCGTACCCTTATGAGAGGTGAGAAATGGTTGGGGAACAGGTGAGACAGCTGGCAGTAGGCAGGGTGTGGGTTCCATGAGACATTTGATGCCAAGCAGTTGCAAGTGTTTTAACCCTCTTCAGTATGCACTTATCTGAGCTTAGTTACACCGAAAACCATCGGCAAGATAGGTAACTCCGTAATTTGAACATGGTTGCTCAATTTAAAAAATAATTTAAAATAGAGGAAAGGAAAGAATGAAATGAAAATAGTTTTTAAAATTCCTACGAATATATATGTTGCTATATCGTAAGTTTGAAGAATGTCACATGAGCCATTTACTCGGGGGGGGGGGGGGGGGGGGGGGGGGGGGGGGGGGGGGGGGGAATCTTCTTCAGAACTTTCTTCCGAATCGTTGCTCATCATACCTGGAACCTCATCCCAGTCGAAATCTAGGTTCACTGTCACTCTAAGCATCATTACCCAGCACTTTCACTAAGTCTTATGCCGTAAATTCTACAAATCGCAGTATCTCCATCACTAAATCTCATTATAGAATGGCAGAAATCAAGGTTAGCCATGGTGAAAAACCGCATTTTGACTTCAAAACTTAAAAAATTCGTAACTCGAGAACCACGGCAGGCATTGACTCGCGTTTTTTTGCAGACGGTAGAAAATGGCTACAGGAAGAAGGAAATCAAGTTCTCGCGAGACTTCTTTTTTCTACGAGAAACATGGCGGCACCCATTGTTGCCAAGTGTTTTACCGGGCGCTGGCAGGCGCTCAGCGTTTTGGCTGTGTGATTTCCGGTTGGGCGCTAGCAGGGGCCCGATTGTCAAGAGAGTTAAATTTGTCATGTCAGCTGACCTGCACTGCTGAGTACTGCCTTTGAAGTGTGGATCATTAAAGAAAGAACAGCTGTATTTTCTAGAATTCTAGTGCATTAATGTATTAGTAAGACAAGTGACTGATGTCTGTGTCATCACAGTTACAAAAAGTGAAATAGTGTAGAAGACTTTTGTGTTCTTGAAGTTTCAAGAAGTGTGCATGTAAAGTAACTGGCATTTCTGTGTGGTTACACTTAACAGTTACAGCAAGTGCATGTGAACTTGATTGATACATCTGTATGGTTACAGATACAAGAAGTGTATGAATAAGTCAATTGGTAGTCATTGTGGGTTTCAAGGAGTGTAAGTAAATTAACTGAAATTCCTATATGGTTTGCAGTTACAAGAGGTGTTTTAGTGGAAAAGTTGATATTTCATTATGGCAAGAGTTACAAGCAGTATATTAAACTTGTTGATATTTTTGTATGGTCACAGTTAGAAGTAAATTAACTTTCTTTGTGGTTAAAGTTACAAGAAATGTTAGAGTATTTCTGTGGTCTTACAGTTATGACAGTATCTTAGTAAACTAGCAGGTATTTTCATGTGGTTACAGTTACAAGAAGTGGGTGTCCCTGACCAAGCACATCACGGCCGACATTGCCCGCGACCTTCAGCCTGAATGTGGCTCCATCTGTTCCATGGCACAGTTCGTCTCTGAGCCCAGCACATCAGAGTCCCGCAAACGAGAGGCTGAAACCGAGGCCATGGAGGCGGAGCAGGAGAGACGACGAGAGCAGACCGGCATCAGCTCAGCACCCTGGAAGCCAGACTGCCCAAGATGAAGGCTGTGAAAGGAACCAAGATCCGCTTCACCAAGATCCCCAAGCAAAAGTACCCTGACGGGGCCAGCCCGGCCGAGATCACCAAGTTCAGCATAGATTCTTCTTTCCAGCTGGACCAAATGCTGCAGGAGCGCTATGCCCACCATGCCGCTGGCATTCTGGGGGAAGTGCAGTTCGCTTTTCTCTGTTTCCTGATTGGACAGAATTATGACTCGTTCGAACACTGGAAGTGGTTGGTGCACATCCTTTGCACCAGTGACTCGGCCCTGCTGGCCCTTCCCGACCTCTTCAAGGACTTCATCGGCGTTCTGCATTTTCAGATCCGCGAGATTCCCAAGGACTTCTTTGTGGACATTGTGAGCCAGAGCAATTTTTTGACTGGTACGCTGCATGAGTTTTTCTCCAACTTGGACTCGCAGGAAGTGGACTCGACCTTGAGGTCGCGGGGGTTGAAATTCAGACAGCACCTGACGGAGAAATTTCAGTGGGACTTCACATCAGATCCTGACGACTGTGCCCCTGTTGTGGTGGAATGTGCTGAATAACTGGTCAGATTATTTTGACACAACATTATTATCATTACACTGTTTTTATGGAGAACTAGTACTGATTTTTGCAGTTGTTAATGAGTGAAAATTACTGTTTTTGTTTTTTGATAACTCTTGACTTTTTATGAGTTTTGGGGGCTTTCTTAATAGTTTGCCATCTGAATGAAACTGGATGTATACCCTCTTATCACAGTCCTGGAGTGCATCAATCAGCATTGCAACAAACAGAATGGAAAAGAAGGTGGGAGCTAAAAGTCATCCCTGCTTCTCTCCATTTTTCACTGGAAATGGGTCAGAGTTATCTGTTTTCTTGCGCCCTCGCCTGCATGCCATCATGGAAGGAAACGATCAGTGAGATGAGCTTTTCTGGGCAACCGAAGTTGTGAAGGATTTTCCGTAAGCCAGTCCGATTAATGTTGTCGGATATGGAGCTCCTGATTTTACTCACAACTCTTCTCCTGCATCTGGTGAACAGCAAACACCATGTTGGTTGTGCCCCTGCCTGCATAAAACCCACACTAATTCAGGGACGATGGAGTCTGCAATGTGCATGATGGGTCTGTTCAAGATGACCCTTGCAAAGAATCTTTCCCGCGACACACAAGAGGGAAATCCCTTGATGATTGTCATAGGATGCTTTATCACCCTACCTCTTGTAGATGTGTACAGTGGAGGTGTCTTTGAAGTCTTGGGGCACTTCTTCCTTACCCCATGTGGACTGGAAGAGGTTGGTCAGCGTTTCCAGGAGAACCTTGTCTCCATTCTTGTAGATGTCAGTTGGAATTTCATTGCTTCTGGTCTTTCCCAGACATGGTCTGCTTCACAGCCTTTGCAGTCTCTGCATTGGAGGGTAGGTCTGCCACAGATTCCTTCACTGGCAGTTGGGGGAGCGCTGTGATTGCTTTTTCTCTATTCGAGAGAGCATTGTAGAGCTCTGCCCAGCGAGCAAGGATGCCAGTCATGTCAGCAGTGTGGTCTGGTCAGATGGTGTGAAGGCCCTCGCCTCCCATTTGTATATCCAAAAGAAAAGAACATAAAGGACAAGCTGATGTGGTTGGATTAGATATTTGGTTTTATTGGCCTTCATCAGCAATGTATATATTGGTGTTATTGTGCTATCCCATTTTTCAATTATGGGCCGCAAGTCAAATGAAGCAAGGTTGTTCACTTTCAGTTCTCTTGTGATCTTATGTAACGTTATTCTTGCTGATGTTATCATCAAAATGTCTAAATCATTTAATCAGTTTTGAGAATTTCAACACTGTGAAGTTAAACTTTCCTGCCTGTGTGGCACAGTGGTTAGTGTATCAGATTTCTGGCTACTGGAAGATCATGGTTTTGATCACCATCATTTATATTTGTGGGATTTTTCAGCCCATGACTGGCTCAGAATGCATACATCTCTGACAGCACCACATGGATTTATCTGTCGGGCCTGGTTAATGCCGGGATACATATGCAAGTAAGCATGAGGTAAAGCCCTGTCAAGTAGTCGCAGAACGTCAGGCATTGGTTGTCGGTCCTTTGTGGCTCATTGGTCCCTTTTTGATCAATTCTGAAGTCAGGACCCTTTTGACAAGTGAAACGTGTTCACTGGGATGATTGGTGACTTTCAGCTTTGGCACAAGTGTGCTGAGCTGTTGAGAGTCCAGTAACTTGTGCTCTCCTGCTGTCACGTTTTATCCGTCAGGCAGGTTAAGTGGAGGTTTTGTGTGTGTGTGTGGGGAATGACGTGTGTGTGTTTGTGTATGTGTGTAATGCAAATTCTCCATTATTTTCTGGTTGTGATTCTTGGTTTTCCAAGAAGCCAAAATTATTTCTCATAGGAAAAATTATTCTATCTTTAATCATTATCCTTACCCCTCTTTCAGTGCAACCTTAGGGGTAAAAAGACGACGAAAATTATTATAATCTATACTTGACTTGGACCAGGATTGTGCTTTTCTCCAGCCCAGCTTTGTTGTCCAGCACTTGTTGACCACATAAAGTGCCAGGCGGTGGTGTTTTGGTTCCTCTTCCCTTGGCAGGTGGAGTTCTGTCCACCACCACTCCCCCTTCCTTGTGCGGCCAGGTGACCTGGAGTGCTGCTGTAAAGTAAGTCTCTGACTTACCTTCATGCTACGTTATTTGTGAATGCCTGGGGAATGGGGAGCAGCAAGGTGTGTGTGGGGAGTGGTCTGGGGGTATATTATCAGACTTTTGATCCTCGACCTGTAAAAAGGACATGAAATTCCCAGTAAGACTTGAGTAGGGGGGAGGGGGGGGGGGGGGGATTCTTTCGTGTGGACTGGAAGAACAAAGAATTTTGGGCCAAGACTGTGGCACTTAATGATTGATGATCTAGCAAGAGGCTCCATGTTTTTTTTTTTTTTTTTTCTGTTGTGAAGTTTGTTCTGGTCAACAGGAAGCTATGCTCAAGAAGTTGATCTTCGACAGTGAAGAGATCCTGCCCTTGGAGCTTCTCCAAGATTATGCTTTGTGACTGCTGGTGAGTAGGGAAGTTTCGGGAATTGAAAAGCTTCGAGACATACTTTGGAAGCTCTTTTTTTTCTTGAAAAGGTTTTGGTGTTCTGTCAATGCATTTTAATTTCCAGAATGCAGCAGAGAACTCCCATACATGTTGGGTGTGATATCCCTATAGTTGTAAAGCTTCTTTGGAAGGATTTCCGTTTATGACCTCCTTTGAATTTGGACACCCTCTGGGGGTATTTAGTCTCCCGAGTCACCTGGATGGTGACCCTCTTGCAGGCTATTTATCGTTATGGTGTGGAATTTATGCAGCCAGTTTGTGGTGTCTTGCGGTCTGTTGTAGTGAGTGCATGGTTAGATTTTGGTTATTCTCTCCCCTTGCTCGGCATGTCCCCACATGCAAACTATGACATGGACCAGTGGCAACCTGTTAACAAGAAAAAGTCTAAAGATGCCCTGCTTTCATGGTGACCTCAGCTTCAATTTCCTCTCTACATCAATTCACATGGTGAGTTTGTCATGATTGCCGCTGTTGATGAATTCATGGGTTCTGTCGTTGGATGGATATTGTGGTATACCCTTTGGAGGAGGCCACTCATTCATGCTGGTTCAATGACTAAGCAGTTATTGTCCTCAGTTTGGGGCTTAGTTGTGCTGTCCTGCAAATATATTGGGACCACTGAACACCACCAGTATGGCTAGGCAGCAATGCAGTGTCTTCTTCAGTAGGTTTCCTCATGGTCATTATAGAGTGCAGATGCCAGGACTGTGATGGAACAAGGCATTGGACAGAGAGCTAGAATTTGTGGCGTGGTTGTAATGCCACTGGAGTGGCTCAGAAAATGAGACAGAAAAAAATGCTAATTTAGAAAAAAGGAAATATGTGTTGCAAGAAGAGGCATCTAAATTTATATGAAGAAAAGCAGTTTTCTCTTCACACAAGTTGATATACTAATGCTGCTTCATCATATGTCATGTTCAGGAAAAGCTGCATGTTTTCACACGAGTTGATGATCTGATGCTACTGCATTATGTGTTCAGAATCAGTGAGTTATTTCCACTTAAGTGCTGAAGAGTTGGACTTTGACAACATTGAGTTCATGCTAAATGTGTAACAACTTGAACTGGGGGTTTCTGCTGTGTGTACTGTCAGGACTAAACAGCCAGAACAGATTTTTTTTTTCATTCTGTATGTCATAAGGAAGAGCACTTAGTCTACAAATAACACTTGCTAAATAGTCTACAAATAACACTTGCTACAACATAGTTTCCCTGTGTATTGTAGCACACCAATCAAGATGGCATGTTTAGCCAAGAGAGACATTTGCCAACTATATATAAAAAAAAAAAAAGGCATTGGGGATAGTAGTGAGGTTGTCTTCTCTCTCAACAAGAGTGGTCGTGTTACAAGCCGAAGTGCTGCTTTGCGCATGCCTTCTGGGGAGAGAATGACATGGTTAAGAGATTCCTCCTCTCTTGAATTGCTAGATTCATGGACGTTAAAGACATTTTTCAAATGTCTTGCAGTTTCAAGGAATGAACCAACCTAGATGTATACAGATTTTTTTTTTATCTCACTTTTTGGACAAAAAAAAAAATTTTGTTTTGAAACTTACGAGATGACTTTTCAACTTACAGATTATGGTTACTAACCCACTTGTTTTCACAGTTGTTTTTTTTTTTTTTCTCTATGAAGCCTTCCAACATCATTAGAATTGAGAATGACTCAAATGATGTTTTTGTTTGTTTACCATTTAATTTGATAAGTTTTGATTTGTTAAGGAGAAAACTTGTTAAATCATTAGGTACATGTGCAGGCCTTGTCTCCAAGTACATAGCAGAACATGGAAATGACAAGTTATCTAAAAGACATAACGGGTAGAAATGAATGTGCCTATAAGTACCTGCGCTTTTTTTTTTTTTTGGGGGGGGGGGGGGGGGGGGAGACAAATGAGAAAAACATACTTTATGCCATGAAGATTCCATTTTCTGCACTTCCTCCTGCTCCTGCACCCCACCCCCATTTCTTCAGTGGGTTTTTTTTTTTTTTTTTTTTGTTTTTTGCAACCTCCTGTTTCAAGCCTTCTCTGTGGCTTTACTCCCAGGCTCTGATTCACCCATATGCGGCTGTGTCAAGGGTTATCATGTTGCAGCCCTAGCACTGGTGATCCACAGGGAGCAGTCAATATCAGTCTCGTGAGGCAACCCATTGCAGGAGAGGAGATACTGCAGTGCTGCCCAATGAAGACGTGGTGGTGGTCACTGGTGCTTGCTCTGACTAGGGCTGGGATGGTGACCCGTTCTGAAATATACTTGTTCTGATTTACAGGGCAGTGTTTGTGGATGGTGTGTGCACACACGTGTGTGTATATGCTCGTGTGCTGCAATTCTTATTTGAGGCAGATGGCTTCACTGCATTCTATCGTTTTCTAGTAGTGTTGATTTACGGCATTCTTTTTTTCATTCTTTGGTGCTGTTTAAATGTCTTTCCATTTCCTACACCATGTTCTGAATTTCTACCTTTCATCCTGTATTGATTCATGCCCTTCTCTTAAAATTTTTTTGCATCCTGCCACCTCTCTCCTGGATTGCTCCCTGCCTCTTTCAAGTCTCTGTTTTCTGTCACCCTCCTGTTTTCCCGATTCCTGCACTTTTTCTGCATTACACTTGCTATTCCTATATCACTGCTTTCATCTCTTCATGGCTGCCTCTCTTCCTGTGTAGGTCCCTGATTTTGTTCCTTTATTGCTGCCTGCTCTCTCTTCCTATGTTACTGCCTGCCTCTTTTCTTATGTTGCTGCTCATCTCTTTTCCTATATCATTGCTGTCTGCTTTTCTTCCTTTTTTAGCAGCCCGCCTCTTCCTATATTGCTCTCTGCCTCTTCCTATATTGCTGCCTGCCTCTCTTCTGAGCATATTGCTGGACTTTCTGACCATGAGGCATTTTTCATCAGTTGGGGCATATTAATGGGTTCTACATGTTAAAACCAGCACCTACTGTAAGCTCAACAGTCATGCAAGGTTTTTTCTAATGAGGAACTTGTAAGCAACATTGATAGCTAGCTCCCAGGGTACTGAAAAATGTGACTAGAGAGGTGTAGTGGACCTCTTTAACTGCAGGCCTTGTGGATTCAAATATATGGGGGACGCGAGTATTTTGACTGACAACATTTTACATCCCACAGCATGCCATCCAGTGCATGGAAGTTCCCAGTGTGTACAGAAAACCATTAAGACAGGACTTGTCTATCCTTTACCCCAGTCGTGGTAAAAGACTCATGGTTTCAGTCATCGCCAGCCATTTTCAAAAAAAAAAGCTCTTTGTATACCAGCATATGTGAAACGCGGATATCTCTGGAAACTAAAAACAACCAAATCTCATGCTATTTTTTGTAAAATGGAGGAGATACACTGTACTTTTATTATATCGTAACATGTTAGTAATGGTAAGTCAACAACAATTTCAATTTTTTAGTGATTTCAAGTGAAAAAAAAAAAAAAAAAAAAAAAAAAAAAAAAAAAAAAAGAATGTTATGTTTCTTCTAAGCGTAAAAATAAAGAAAGAATGCCAACAAACTCTCAACAATGGAGAAAAAAATACTCCACTCACAACTGAAGACCAGAAAGTATGGTATTTCCAACAGAAAAAGTGCATGAAACAGCCACAAATACAACTACTCCAATAGCAGGGCAACACACACACACACACACACACACACACACACACACACACACACACACACACACACACACACACACACACATTCTTATGCCTAACTGGTACACATGTAAAAAGAAAAAAGGAAAAAACACACACACACACACACACACACACACACACACACACACACACACACACACACACACACACACACACACACACACACACACACACACACACACACACACGTCCCTCACACTCTCAACAGTCCCTTTATATATATATATTTTTTTTTTATGAACACAAAGTCATTCATGTGCCTGTTGGTCTCTGAACCCTTGTCATTCAGTTGATCTATATAATCAGCTGTACACACCCACTCGAAAGACGTCTGTGATACTCGCCTCTCACGTGTCAGTTGGCCACGCCCCCTTCAACCTCGACCAGCGAGAGTGGGCCCACAGCGTGTGTGTGAAGTTCGTTGCCTAAAGTCTTAGTTGGCTCCCTCACATAGAGTTAGTGAACAGTCAGTCAGTGTTGGCTGGCTCAACGCAAAAACACTGGGGCACACGCGGTAGGGTAGTAAGTGGGCGTCTTATCAGCCTGTCATAACAAGTTGGCAACGGTCCAACGCTTCACGTTGGAATAATTCGGTCAAGCCATCACTATCGTTCTTTACTCGTGGCTGTCTGGGTCTTCTTCATCTGTATTAGGAACAACCAACTGTCTATTCAATATTCCCAGCACTTGATCTGTGTAAATGTACGGCAAGGTCGAGTACGTAAAGTGCTTGGTGGTGACGTCATAGTGAATGGAAAAACAATCGGAATAAAGTCAATAAAACACTGAACTGAATAGTGTTCTGACAAAGCAAATGGCTGTGAGCATGAGCCAGACCATCCCCCAACTATGACGTTTATTGCTGGCTTTTTATCTCATGAACTAGGATCGTGAGAGTATGTTGACATTGGCAGCTGCGTAATCCTTTCACCCCCAACACGCGCACACAAAACCAAACTAACCAGCCGTCTACTACTCCCATCAAAGAAAACAGCAGACTGAAGCATTTATGCACTTTATTAAAGAGCTACCTATCTTGGCACTAAGTCCACACATACAAGTGAAGGTCGACAATGATAGGGCCATGAGTAAAAGGAATCCACCACACAACCCACACACACACGTTGCACTCATCCCATACCATCACATAAAAGAAGTTGCCAGAAATGCTTGAACACCTCGGATCATTATCTGGATACGGAAGAGAGCTGAGACAAATGCTGTTCACAACTCTTTGAACAGGTAAGGTCGCAGTTCATTTTGTCAGCCAGTAAAGAACACTTTTTCTCAACTGAACAACTCTCACAATCGTGGCCCTCAATCGATCTCACTTGAACACGATTCGCACTGCATTTACAACTCTTGGACTAATCTCCCATGTGTGTGTGATTGATTGCATTTTTTTTTTCATTTGTCTTCTTGAATATGCATCCAGATCTTTGTACCCATGCATCCTGTATAAGACCAAACACCACACATACAGCCCATCTTGTATACACCTCCCTGCACTTTCAGAACCAAGGCTTACCGAATCCACAGGCAAATGTTCCAAAGAGGGGAGAGCCACAATACATGATGCAGTAGATGCTATGCAGAAAATTGATTAAATAGTTCCCACACATCTAGCGGACAATGTCTGTACAAAGTGTGCACACAGTAAAGAAAGGGGGGGGGGGGGGGGTGCAAGAGTGCATATTGCAGACAATACTCAAGGCCTTTGTTCCATGGGCCAGCCAGTCAGTGGACAACATCAAGATGGGGGAAGAGGGGGAGGGTGGAAGCTCTCCTTACATAGTGTCGGCAGAATAGGTCTGCAGTGACCCAAGTCACCAGCCATCGCGCCGCACAGGTGGTCCCAAACATTGAGAACAGTCAGCTAAGACTTCAAGCAAGACTCGCTCACTAACTGGGGGGGGGGGGGTGGGGGTGGAGGTTTGAGAAATATATATAGATATATATGTATTAAATAACATAAATATTTCATTCACCATAAGTATGGGTTGCTTAGCAACCCTCAACAATACACCTAACATCTGCATTTATAGACCATCTATTATAGCACTGCTGAACATTCATGAAACATACAGCTGTATAAAGATTAATTTAAAAATGCATCAAATTTGGATTTTTTTTTATTTTTTTTTTTTAAAAAGCAAAATGCATTCACAAATTTGAAGGAAAAATGCAACGTATGGTAGGGAACAAAATCACACACAAAAAACATTTCCATAATTATACCATTTAAATGCGCTGATCAGACGCTCATAATCGTCTGTAATGATCAGCTCTAATCTACTAAAGACAAATGAACTTATAGTGAACTGCGACAGAGACACCAGTTTTCATTTGCACTGATGTCGACCAATGTGCACAAAATTTCATCTTATAACCAGACAGGGGAGGAAAAAAAAACATCCATTTTCATGAGCAACATAAACCCAACAAAACTGAATTCTGCAAATAGAAAAAAAAAAAAATGAATATGGGGGGGAAAAGCCTTTCTGCACTGAAGTTGAGCCATCCCATAAAATATTTCCCTCTCGCAAATAATAAACAGTTCTAAGAATAAACCTGCCTTTATACAAACATGTCTTTAAATCTATTTATCTATATGAACGGTCAAATATACAATACCCAATTTATCTTCTTTAAATCCATCTACATGAATGGTCAAATACACAATACCTGATTTCTCTTCTTTAAACCTATCTATATGAAGTCAAATATACAATGCCCGATTTCTCTTCTTTAAATCTATCTATGAAGTCAAAAGTCAAATATACAATTTTCTCTTCTTTAAATCTATCTATATGAACGGTCAAGTATACAATACCCGATTTCAGACATAAATCAGTTATTATAACTAGTGATCTGCCCATCTGCCAGTGAGGGTGACGCTGCATTTTGTTCCCATACAAGTTGCTTTTAGAAGGCACAAGTGACAAGGTTTTCATTATGTGTCTACTGACGGTTATGATTAAAGATGCCAATCACCCCCCCCCCCCCCCCCCCCCCCCCCCCCCCCCCCCCCCCCCCCCCCCCCCCCCCCCCCCTCTTTTTTTTTCCAAACTGGACAGGGCGTAAAAATGAATAACTGAGAGAAGACTGTCCCATTCAGACTTGGTAATGCAACAGCCCTGGTGCCCCTACACTGATAAAACTGCTCAGAAAGCAGTGCAGTCCATACAATTGCTCAAATGTAAACAATAATGCATGGGATGACCAAAAGATGAGAAAATCAACATAGCAATTCAATTTCAATGATTGGAATGAAGGGCCGTTTCCACAGTGGTCAGTTATTCAGGTCCATAATGCAGAAATACAGGCACAGCCTACTACGTTTTCTACTAGACGTTTACACTTTGAATCAGCTGGACATGAAGGATTTTTTCCCCCAGCAAATTGTTCAATACAGGTGGGCCAGAAACCATAAATCTGATTCTGATCGTAAGCAAAATCTCTTCCAATGAAATTGGAACACTTCGAATGTATAACATTGAGTTAACAACTGAAGAACGAGCTTGCACTAAATATCCCGGGTCATGTGACCTATCAGTCAGCAAACTCACCCAGTGAGAGACACGACATAAAGCAGAAAAAAGTGAAATGACAAATGCAAAAAACGCACACTTGTACTTTCATAGAAACACAAAACTCACCTATTGTGATGTAAAAAGGCAGCTTCTAATCACTTACGATTAGGTTTCACCACAGAAGAAAATGTTGCACACATTTCAGCTGCCCAGTGTAAAATGCCAGCATGTCCAAAACTGCGGAACTTTTGCCAATGCAGCAGCTAAAATAGGTTTGACCAAAATACCAACCAACAAAAATGTTAAGCATTAACCTTTTCAATACCAAAGTTGGCTTTTTTTTTCATGCATTATTTCAAAAAACTACCCTACCAAGTTAATGTCTAGAATGCTACATAAATACTTGACACTTCGAAAGTTAGGAAAGATAAAAAACCAAAGTAATGACAACATTCTTTAAATCCAAATCGTGCAAAATGTTGCATAAAACCACCAAGGGGGATGGGATGGGAAGATATCACTTTCGGGGCTCATTCTGAAGTGCATTACAATTTGCAATTTTTTTCTTTCTTTTTTTTTTTTTTTTTTGGCTGTCCACCTCAGAGGCAGTGCACCCATGCTGCTCATTCCAAAACCCCGTCCACAGCCACAGCCTGGTCGACCCCGCCACCGGGAATCCATAGGTAGCAGTCAATGTCAAGATGTCAAGAGGCAACCCACCAGAGGATCACTTTGGTGGGGTTCAGTGGCGCCTATTCTGATCTAACATACGCAAAACACCACCTATTAAGCCCCCTACTGACGACAATAATTGCTTAGTTGTGGAGCCGGCGTGAGTGAGCTCTCCCTCCGGAGGGCGCCACCATGTCCGTCCAACGACAGCCCCCATGGACTCACCGATACTGGTGACCCCAACGGAACCAAAGCAAGACAACAGATGTGGAGAGGACATCAAAACAGAGGTCACCATGAGAGCACGGCATGAAGGGCCACAGAATTTGAGACTTTTTTTTTTTTTTTTTTTTTTTACGCTTATCGATGAATGATGATGCTACAGATTTCCATTTCAGTCTCGGACTACATGATAGGGCTGTACTCTACATTTTCTTTCATAACATATCCTGGCATCAACCAGGCCCGAGAGACACGGGCACCTGCAGTGTTGGTCAGAAATTTTGAGCAACACTCTTGGATCGGAAAGCATCCATTAACTCTCTTGTCAATCGGGCGCCCGCTAGCGCCCAACCGGAAATCACACAGCCAAAACGCTGAGCGTCTGCCAGCGCCTGGTAAAACACGTGGCAACAATGGGCGCCGCCATGTTTCTCGTAGAAAAGGAAGTCTCTCGCGAGAACGTGATTTCCTTCTTCCTGTAGCCATTTACTACCGTTGCAAAAAGCCGCGAGTCGATGCGTGCCGTGGTTCTTGAGTTACGAATTTTTTAAGTTTTGAAGTCGAAATGCGGTTTTTCACCATGGCTACCTTGATTTTCTGCCGTTCTATGAGATTTAGTGAGTGATGGAGATACTGTGATTTGTAGAATTTACGGTCGACTGGGATGAGGTTCAAGGTATGATGAGCAACGATTCGAAAGAAAGTTCTGAAGAAGAATTTTTTTTTTCCCTGAGTAAATGGCTCATGTGACATTCTTCAAACTTACGATATAGCAACATGTATATTCGTAGGAATTTTAAAAATTATTTTCATTTAATTCTTTCCTTTCCTCTCTTTCAAATTATTTTTTTAATTGAGTAACCATGTTCAAATTACGGAGTTACCTATCTTGCCAATGGTTTTTGGTGTTACTAAGCTTGGATAAGTGCATACTGAAGAGGGTTAAGTGGATGAAACTGGACTGTGTGGTCCCAGTCTTCCCAACTGTGTCTGTCTTCCCAACTGAGTCCGCAGTAAACTCAACTCTGGGTAGGAGCCGGTCCAGGCAGAAAAGCCCACATGACTCTGATGGGATTTGAACCCACGACCTCCCAGCTGGGAGTCTGCGACGCTAACCACTTCGCCATGATGGCTGGTCGCAATTTGCGAACTTTAGACAATCTGTCAAAAATGCAGTTTTTTTTTTTTTTTTTTTTTTTCAAACACTGAATCCTTCTGAAATAATCTGTATGGAAACCAAACATACAGTCACCCTTGTTAGAGAATGTGCAGATATGGGGAAAAAGGCAGCTTTTTTTTTTTTTTTTTTTTTTTTTTTTCCAAACACTGAATCCTTCTGAAATAATCTGTATGGAAAACCAAACATACAGTCACCCTTGTTGGAGAATCTGCAGATATGGGGAAAAAGGCACATGGGCAACTCGGATAGAAAAAAGGTTATCAGCAAATGTGAGCCTGTCCCTTGTCCCTTTTGTCCCCCTGAAGTTTATGTACAACACTCTTTCAAATGAGACTATAAACTCAAGTTCCGTTTGTGAGCACACACATTACATCTTGCACACAACTAAAATCCCATCACCAACTTTCCGAAGAGAAGGCCAGTTTCGCGCGTTGGTATGGATGACACGTTACACATAGCATGAACCCTGCGTGAGAAATGGAAAGAATAAAGCAAGAAAGGAAACCGAGTGAAAGATATTGACAGGGTGTCACGGGAAATGACTGAATGAAGTGCCAGCTGACAGCTCTTCAGTCAGCACTGCCAAGGTAGGCCAGTAAACGAGTGTGGATTGTAAAGCGCTTAGAGCCTGGTCTCTAGCCAAGGATAGGTGCTATACAAGTATTCATAATAATCTTTCCAAGAGGCAGTTGCACCACACCACAGTTCAGTCCTGGATTCCACGCGCCATTTCACTTCATCAAGGTGTGGCTGTATGCAGGCTGGTCCCAGATACGCTACATTACACTGGACAAGCCATGAGACCATGATGGGTCCAGTTTCAACTAAAGCTATATAAAGTATACTGATACCTAAAAAGATATTCTTGAGAAAGGGACCTAACAGACTAAACGCAGCAGATGACCAACTTGTCATTAACCTAACACACTGGTCTGACGTTGGACACCTAGCCAACAATCTCTATGCAACTGCAATAGTCTAGTGTGTGCCTGTGGGCATATACATGTATGCAATGCAACAGTGAAAACTTGTGTTGGCCTATGTGCGTGTATGCCTGTAGATGAGTGTGCAAGCATATTTGCATACACATGCACATGCATTGTTGTCATTGTCAAGATATGATGTGTTTAATGCTTATCAGGTAATACTGCTTATCAGTTAGCTACAATATTCAACTTATCATCAAACTACTACACACGCCTAACTATACCAAAAACTACTTTTTCATCCCAACCAGGAGAAAGATATTCTATTCGTCTTACATTGCTAGTAAATTGTAATTTGATACATCATCAGACTTTTGAATATTTCTTTCTTCCACTGAAGCTGTGTCGACCCTTGTTGTACTCCAAAAGTCCCATCTAATACCATACTGAAATATTCAATTTCACTCTCAGAAGCTAAGGGAATCCTCAGAGCTTGCATATATAATTTTCTTATGTAATTCTACCATCCTATTTTTGCCATACTATTATGTAGTCGCACTAAAAAAGGATAAAAACCATTACCATCTGTACCAAAACAAAAAACAAAATTCCTGCACTTCAGGCCTGCTTATATAACAACAAAAGTATAACAACAAAATGCCTTGCTGATTAGACTTGTGAACACTGTACCAACATCTACAGATTATGCCTGGCTTTTGAATGCAAAATCAGTTGTCAGAATTCATGAACACAAAATACTTCGCAAAAGGAGTAACAGACGCAGAACACCCACAACCTAAGGGGAAGGAGGTGGAGGGGGGTGGGGGGTGTTAGTGCTGGTGTTAGGAAACCAATGAGCATGAAAGAGAGGTTGCTCTGCTTTCTCCACCTGATAAAACTTCATCTGACAAAACTTGCAATTGCTATGCAAAATGTTAAAAAAAAAAACAAACGAAACAAAATGCTGTACAGTGTTTTCAGGCAGAAAAGGACAGACTTCAATGGCCTGTGGTCGAAAGAAGAGACCAAGAGAAAAACACCCCCTGTGCTGGTGGACAGGAGTTCTATACACACCTGTATATTCTCTGCCAATGTCTGTACACTGCCACAACTCCATAAATAGTTCACACATTTCAGCCACTCGTTTGGACTCTTTCACCTTCTGAAATGTCTCCCACATCAGGCCATTAAGAAAAAAGTCACACTACATGAATCACAATGCAAGCCAAGATAACATATCCCACATGTTTAGGTCAATACAACAAAATCCTGATCCCAGAAAACAAACAAACAAAACAAAAAAAAGTATCGTCAACAAAGAAAGGTTGCCTGCCACCTCAAACTGATGCCTGCTGGTGTTGCTCTCTGGAAGCAGAACCAGAGCAGCTTGCACTCAGCAGGAAACAACATCCACTTGGTCAATATGACCACAGACAACAGTATACTGGCAGTTAGCATTCTGTACACCAGTGGACAGATGGTGGAGGGGATGAACCACCATCACTCTCTGAGACTACACCAAGCAAAGTCCCTGTAAGTCTCTCCTGGAAATCGACACCTGAGACCTGCAACTACCCAGCAACCAGGTTCTCTGTGCTACAAACGGGTCATGTGGCTTTTGACTCCAACATTCTCCACTAGATGGCACCAGGCTCTTGGCAAATCAGTAGCGGTCAGGTCAGCAAGATGATCATCAACATTGTTGCTCAGGACCTGGCAAAGTCAAAATAGTGAACACTGCCAACAGTTTCTACAGGCTTTAGCTGCAAGAACGATGAGGAACACCAGGTCCTAGGGTTGACAGACACCACCTTTTTCTACAAATACAAAAGTACCCAATCCATCACTTCATTTTCAGTATAGTCCATGCCTCTGTTCAAAAATAAACCAAGTACCCCCTTCGCACAATCCCTGCGGTCCAATATCCAATACATTGCACACTGATTCCCTGACGCCACAGGCTAGAGTCCCCGCCCTTCCAGCACAAACCCAGTCAGGCCAACACATGGAAGAGCATCATTCAAGGAGCTACAACCATCAATATCAACAGCGCTCAAAAGGTGACGAGGTAGGCAGTCTGCCATCCCTTGCATCATCCCTCCTTAGCAGTTCTTCACAGACCGCAGCTTAGGTAGGCTGAGAGGACAAAATCTGCTGCAGGAAGCTTGTAGGAGGAAAGCTGTCCAGACAGCCCTGTTCCAGCAGCAACACAAACAGCAGTACAGCTTCAGGATTGTCACCGTCATCGCTGGGGCTTCCAGGCCAGTCAATCAGACAGGGAGGGACCACACATGCATACAACTGGCCAAAAATATCGAGCCACCACGCTAGGCCTGCTGACTGAGCGCCACTGTGCGCTCTTCGTCGTTCCACATCGCGTGTTGAGGAGCTGGGTAGGTCCCCTATGTCAAGGCTAAGAGAAGGTCAAAGGGCACAGCTAGTGAGGAAGATGACCTGGACCAAAGCGCTCCCTCTCCATGGCCAGCTGTCGTTGAATGGCTTCGTGGTGAGCCGCCTGGGCCGTCAGCTGTGGACAGAGAGGAAGGGAATAAATCATTGTGTACAACACAGGGTGCAAGGCACTGCACTGAAATGCATTCAACACAGTCGGCATACTGCAAGGCACTGCACTGGCACATTTCCTTCAACACAAGGCATACTGCAAGGCGCTGCACTGGCACATTTCCTTCAACACAACAGGCATACTGCAGGCGCTGCACTGGCACATTTCCTTCAACACAACAGGCATACTGCAAGGCGCTGCACTGGCACATTTCCTGCAACAGGCATACTGCAAGGAGCTGCACTGGTTAAGTTATTTCAACACAACAGGCATACTGCAAGGCGCTGCACTGGCACATTTCCTTCAACACAACAGGCATACTGCAAGGCACTGCAAGGTTATTTCCTTCAACACAACAGGCATACTGCAAGACACTGCACTGGTGGCACATTTTTCAACACAACAGGCATACTGCAAGCGCTGCACTGCACATTTCCTTCAACACAACAGGCATACTGCAAGGTGCTGCACTGGGCAATTTATTTCAACACAACAGGCATACTGCAAGGTGCTGCACTGGCACATTTATTTCAACACAACAGGCATACTGCAAGGTGCTGCACAAGTTTATTTGCTTCAACACAACAGGCATACTGCAAGACACTGCACTGGTTAAGTTATTTCAACACAACAGGCATACTGCAAGACACTGCACTGGTTAAGTTATTTCAACACAATAGGCATACTGCAAGGCGCTGCACTGGTTTAGTTACTTCAACACAATGGGTATACTGCAAGGCACTGCACTGGTTTTTAGTTACTTCAACACAACAGGCATACTGCTACAAACAATGAAACATTTCCTTCAACACAACAGGCATACTGCAAGGCACTGCACTGGTCTAGTGACTTCAACACAGCAGGCACACTGCAAGGCACTGCACTGTCCCAGTGACTTCAACACAGCAGGCACACTGCAAGGCACTGCACTTGTCCCAGTGACTTCAACACAACAGGCACACTGCAAGGCACTGCACTTGTCCCAGTGACTTCAACACAGCAGGCACACTGCAAGGCACTGCACTTGTCCCAGTGACTTCAACACAATTGGCATACTGCAAGGCACTGCACTGGTCTAGTGACTTCAACACAATTGGCAAACTGCAGGGAACTGCACTGGTCTTGCTACTTTCAACACGATTGGCATACCCCAAGGTACCTTACATAGAAATGCATTCTATACAATCGGTCTACTGCAATGCACTGCACTGGAACATTTACTCCAAAATGATGACCACGCTGAAAAACACTCCATAGGACAATTTACTTCAACACAATCAACATACTGCATGACACCAACACTGGAAATAACTACTTCAACACAACACAATCAACACACACTGCATGACACCAACACTGGAAATATCTACTTCAAAACAATCAACATACTGCATGACACCAACACTGGAAATAACTACTTCAACACACAATCAACATACTGCATGACACCAACACTGGAAATAACTACTTCAACACAATCAACATACTGCATGACACCAACACTGGAAATAACTACTTCAACACAATCAACATACTGCATGACACCAACACTGGAAATAACTACTTCAACACACAATCAACATACTGCATGACACCAACAGTGGAAATATCTACTTCAACATGATCAACATACTGAGGCTGGAGAACAGCAAAAAAAAAAAAAAAAAAAAAAACCATTCCCTGAAAAACGCATGGGTCCTGGTATCATCTAGGCCTTGGTGGGGTATGATAAGCCATATACAATACAATTTTGCATCATCATACAAATCATATTTTCAGTAGAAAACAGAGCACCTCATGTAATTGAAGGGTCTTCACCCTCCTACCCCCCTCCTCCCCACCTGCCCATCCCTAATCACAGTCACCTGGCTGACCCTGAACTGTGAATCATAGCAATGATGTCCATGTCATCTCTCTCTGTCAACATTATACAGAGGAAATTAGTGTAGGCATAATAAAAGACCTAGTCAGTCTCTGGCAGGCGACCGTCACAATGAGAGCTGACTGGACAAGCTAGAAGAATTCAATGTGCATTTCTGGTCAGTTTGTGCCAGACAGAATACAGCGACAAACACCTGTTACAAAGCCGGCTGCTTTTCCCAGACAGAATACAGCGACAAACACCTGTTACAAAGCCGGCTGCTTTTCTCTTACAGATGAACATACACTGACACAACCCATTCAACTGTGTAGGAACTGCAAGTCTCTGGCAGCCGATTTGTAATGATGAGTGCTGGCTGGCCACATAAGAGATACAGCCACAAACGTCTGCCACGAAACATGCAGCTCTTCTTCTGTAGATGAATGTACTCTGATGCGACCTAGACAACTGTCCAGGAATCCAACAACCTTGAAGCAACATTGATTTTCCGAATGATAAAAATATCAATTTACACCAGCGTGCAAAGTACACTAATCAGCTATTAAGCCCTACTAGTTTCCACTCCCAGACTCGTTTACCCTAAAACTGCTTTTGGTGTACTTGTCAACAAAAATGAGTATTTTCTACCTACCAAGAGTGTGTACAAAATTCCACATTTCTGTAAAAGCAGGATGCAGAGAAGGGGTGTGTCCATTTTGTTTTCACCGATGGTCACATTGCAGCTGCTTCTTGCCAGTAGTAACCACCTGATCTTCCACCGACTATGGCCAAGACTTGCAAGACATGCTCTCTTGCAAGTTTTCAGACGTTACAAGGCATGTCGTCAAAAGAAACAGACACTGCAAAATGTGATTTCATGCACAGAAGTTAGCAAGAGTTGTTGCTCTTTGGTCAAAGCTTCCGCCACAGTTACTGTAAACAAGTTCAATTACCACTCGAGAACTTTTGTCTCCAGAATTTTTTTTGACACATTTCTTTTTAATTGTTGCCAAACACGTGTACAAATTACGGCGAAATTGTACAGATAAACAGGTCTGCACTCCTATGTTTACACTGAGTTGGCAATATATAATACAAGGGCAGGTCACCTGATGGGCCAAGGCCGGGTCCATGTAGGCGCGGCTGTACAGCTCCCTCTGCAGCAGTTCTGCCTGCTCCCGACTGCTGGTCCCTGGGAGGAGAGGGGGCTGAGAGCCTGGATGGAGGGAGGCAGGGAGGTTGGGGTGGCGCTGGCACTGGGCAGTCCTGCCATGGGGTCGGCTCCTGTCAGCAGCGGAGAAGCATGGCTACTGTCAAGAGACTTTGGTCTTGTTTTGGACAACGTGTGTGTGTGTGACATGACCTTTATTTTTTGTGGGGGGGTTTCTCTATAGTGTACATCAGAACAATAATATTACATGAAGCTTTTCCATAGGGTTCCTCTACTATGTATATCATAACAATGTTACACGGCGCTTTGACTTCTATAGGGTTCGTCTACTATGTACATCATAACAATGTTACATGATGCTCTGACTTCTATTAGGGTTCTCTACTATGTACATCAGTACAATGTCTCACAGTGTATCCAGAACATGCTTCCTTCATGATAAGCACAGTTCTTTAAAACAGGAGGGGAGGGGGGATCCAAAAACATATTCACAGATTTCAAGTACAACTGTCACCAAGTTCTAAAAGAGAAAGAAGGAGCGAGAGAATGAGAGAGAGAGAGAAAAAAAAGAGAGACAGATATGACAGAGAAGGGGGGGGGGGGGGGGGGGGGGGGGCAGTAACTGGCCCCACCATTAAATACAGTTATAAAAAAGCATTCACAGCAACCCATTACAACTGGTACTGTCACACCCAACTATCTCTGGATGTACTTAGCAACGTGCTTGTTTGTTTCCTCGATTTTTTCTTCTAATAATTCTTCATGACTAATCTCTTGCACAACATTTCAAGGCAGTCCCCCATCCCATTCTACCAGCAAGAAAACAAAGCTAAATACTTGCATAAGATGCATATATAAGAACCCAATGATATGGCAGACAGTACTTTATGATCAAGACAATTTTGTCAAACAATACAACTTGTCTTGGACTTGGTTGGGAAAATAACACAATTTGGGTCACAAACTGCACAAGTCTGACATGGTGCAGTATATGAGGTCCAAGGACAGAATAAAGAAACACATGGATGGGGGGGGGGGGGGGGGGGGGGGGGTGGTGGTTGAAGGGACTGAGTAAGAGAAGGCAACAGAGACAGGAGAAGGGGTACATGGGTAAATCAATAAAATGACACAGAGGAGCAAATGCAGTTTCTGTAACAACCATGTGACTGCAGATTCAGAAAAGCTGCAACTGCAAAACTATCGGCAACAAATAATGCATTCTGTTTATCAAATAGGCCCGAGTCTGGAATGTGCCTCCCTGTTAAACACAGAAAGGGCTTCAGGAAATGTCAACACCCACTTCGACTGCTGCTCTTTGTTTAATGTTTACAAACTGTTAATTATCAGCTCCATGGTCACAGGCAAACAGAATAACAGAAAGAATGATATAACTTGTCTTCATTCATTACACTGGTCACGGGAAATTCATACTCCTTTAGTTTTGTTCATGTATACCTAAGACATCTGATTTCAAGCATTTCTGGTTACAATCAAATCTATTATCTACAGATATGCTATCACGTAATTTTTTCAGATAATTCAATCCTCTTTTTACTAGGAAATGTGTGGGGAAATGTGAGCACCTAGTGTATATTATTCATTTTGATAAAAGCAACCGTGAAAATCACAAAACAAAAGAACACCTGGATTTTGCTTGCACCTGTGAACGAGCATATTAATGGTGAGTATGAACAATCTGGTCAGTTATCAGCATCATGCAGGAAATGAATAAAACCAGAATGGAAGGCCAGGGACCTCAGTACAATGACCACCGTAATCCACACTAAACATAGCAAAACTGTTCGTACTTCAGTCAGAACAGACCACATTAACAATGCTAACACAACTAAAGAAAGCCTCCCACATAACCATCAATCCCTAACTCAGTAAAGGCAGCAATAATATCAGGCTAGGGAACAACATGCACTTGACACTGCTGGTTCCACTCTTGGCGTTCTTGTCTGCCTGCAGCTCGAAGCAGCAACACAAGCTGGTTTGCACAGTGACGCCTGCCAGACTTGGCACTCTTAACACAGACTGAACTTTAATAATATGAATAACAACATAGCATTTATATAGCACATTGCCAAAGGTTCTAGGTGCAGACATACCACACTCTCCTGTACACAGTGGGCTGCCTACCTGGGAAGTGCCGACCGAAGAGCTGCCTGCCGGCGCTTCATTCAGTCATTTCCAGTGTCCTCCAGTCAATATCGTTCACTCAGTGTCCCTTACTTCCTTCATTCTTTCAATTTCTCACACAGGGTGCATGTTATGTGTAATGTCTCATCCATACCAGCGACCAAACTGGCCTTCTCTTCCAAAGGTTGGTGATGGGATTTTACGTGTGTGCAAGATATTATGTGTGCATTCACACACAGAACCTCGACTTACAGTCTCATTCAAAGGACTATTTGGGAATGGAGTCAGAACATTGTTAACTCTCAGGGAATCCCCTTGAACTGAAATGGCCTGACAAAAGATTCGAACCCACAACCCCAGAATCACCAAGATCACAAGTCCGGCACTCTACCAACTGAGCTATTCCGGCTCCCAATAACAAAACATTCTGGTTTCCCTACCAGATTTAGCATTCTAACACGGAGTGAACTTTTCTCCTCAGCCCTGTCCATATACTACACTCTAAACTGACGACACCAACGTGCTTTTTGCCTACACAGAGTGAATTTTTCTCCTGAGCCCTGTCCATATACTACACTCTAAACTGACGACACCAACATGCTTTTTACCTACACAGAGTGAGCTTTTCTCCTGAGCCCTGTCCACATACCACACTTTAAATTGGCAACACCATCACGCTTTTTCCCAGCGTCTTTCTGCTCCAGCAGTCCAGTCACTATTCTGTGGCCTGGGTTGCCGACAAGGCAAAGTCTACATACAGTCTGCCTTCATTCCACCCTCCTACATTCCCACCTGCTCACATTCCACCTGACTCCACAGTTCTTCCCTTAGATCCATCTCCTTTGGCCTAAAAAGAGATCTCGGGTTTGGGTTCGATTCTGGTTGGCATACGTCATCGAACCTAGGTCCTTCAGCCAGGCTGGCTTTTCTCCTGAAGGTAAAATTATTCACAAAAGTCGCTGCTCCATTCCTTTAAACTACAGGTAACTAATGGGCTTGCGGTGACAGCTATCAAGTGTGTTGCCAGTTTGGGCACAGACATGGGGAAACATCAAGGAGGATCCATATTTCCATTATTTGATAGCCTTGGTTGCAGACTGTAGTTTGACCTTAATTCTATTATCATGTTTGTACACTACTCCCGATTGTTCACATGATTTTGATATCACTTACAATATTGAGCTTCCAGTCATAAGTATCCACAGTTAGATATTCGAGCAAAGCACTTTTTTTCTTCATACTGTCTGCACAGATTTAAAAGGACAAATTCATTGTTTGGACTGCAGAATGAGAACTGAATTTTACATAAAAAAAATATTTTCCATATAAATTGACAGTATTCAGTGAATCTGACCATCTTGTTCTCCGCTATGGATTGCTGTGTGGGCAAGGTCTGCCTTGCTGGTCTCAGGCTGTTAAAAGATGAGACTGCAGCAATCTTTTTCTTCCTGTTAGATCTCACATATTTTTTCACTGATCACAAAAATTATGAAGACCTGTACATAAAAATATGATGTTTCATGGTGTGTGTGTGTGTGGTTTCTTTTTTAAATTCAACTGGACTGCTTTTGACACAAAAAGTGCTGTGCAGTCTCTTGAAATGTAGGTCTCGCTTCATCGACTCTAAACTTCTTCTCCTGCATTGCAGGCACTGTGCAATTCCTGATCTGCACAGCGTTTCACTCCGTGTGTTGTCTTATCCTGCGTTCCCATAGTGCTGCATTCCTTGTGTTGCGTCTTATCCTGCATTGCCATAGTGCTGCACTCCTTGTGTTGCTTCTTATCCTGCACTGCCATAGTGCTGCACTCCTTGTGTTGCGTCTTATCCTGCTGTGTTGCGTCTTATCCTGCATTGCCATAGTGCTGCACTCCTTGTGTTGCGTCTTATCCTGCTGTGTTGCGTCTTATCCTGCACTGCCATAGTGCTGCACTCCTTGTGTTGCGTCTTATCCTGCTGTGTTGCTTCTTATCCTGCACTGCCATAGTGCTGCACTCCTTGTGTTGCGTCTTATCCTGCTGTGTTGCGTCTTATCCTGCATTGCCATAGTGCTGCACTCCTTGTGTTGCGTCTTATCCTGCACTGCCATAGTGCTGCACTCCTTGTGTTGCTTCTTATCCTGCACTGCCATAGTGCTGCACTCCTTGTGTTGCATCTTATCCTGCACTGCATAGTGCTGCACTGCCATAGTGCTGCACTCCTTGTGTTGCTTCTTATCCTGCACTGCCATAGTGCTGCACTGCCATAGTGCTGCACTCCTTGTGTTGCTTCTTATCCTGCACTGCAGGCACCGTGCAATTCCTGACATGCATAGCGTTTCACTCCTGGTGTTGCTTCTTATCCTGCATTGCCATAGTGCTGCACTCCTGGTGTTGCTTCTTATCCTGCACTGCTATAGTGCAGCACTCAGTGTGTTGCATCTTATCCTGCTGTGTTGCGTCTCTTATCCTGCATTGCCATAGTGCTGCATTCCTTGTGTTGCGTCTTATCCTGCATTGCCATAGTGCTGCACTCCTGGTGTTGCGTCTTATCCTGCACTGCCATAGTGCTGCACTCCTTGTGTTGCGTGCGTCTTATCCTGCACTGCCATAGTGCTGCACTCCTTGTGTTGCATCTTATCCTGCTGTGTTGCGTCTTATCCTGCATTGCCATAGTGCTGCACTCCTTGTGTTGCGTCTTATCCTGCACTGCCATAGTGCTGCACTCCTTGTGTTGCTTCTTATCCTGCACTGCCATAGTGCTGCACTCCTTGTGTTGCATCTTATCCTGCTGTGTTGCGTCTTATCCTGCACTGCCATAGTGCTGCACTCCTTGTGTTGCATCTTATCCTGCTGTGTTGCGTCTTATCCTGCATTGCCATAGTGCTGCACTCCTTGTGTTGCTTCTATCCTGCACTGCCATAGTGCTGCACTCCTTGTGTTGCATCTTATCCTGCTGTGTTGCGTCTTATCCTGCACTGCCATAGTGCTGCACTCCTTGTGTTGCGTCTTATCCTGCACTGTCATAGTGCTGCACTCCTTGTGTTGCTTCTTATCCTGCACAACTATAGTGCTGCACTCCTTGTGTTGCGTCTTATCCTGCACTGCCATAGTGCTGCACTCCTTGTGTTGCGTCTTATCCTGCATCACCATAGTGCTGCACTCCTTGTGTTGCTTCTTATCCTGCATTGCCATAGTGCTGCACTCCTTGTGTTGTTTCTTATCCTGCACTGCCATAGTGCTGCACTGCCATAGTGCTGCACTTCTTGTGTTGCGTCTTATCCTGCATTGCCATAGTGCTGCACTCTTTGTGTTGCTTCTTATCCTGCACTGCCATAATGCTGCACTCCTTGTGTTGCGTCTTATCCTGCATTGCCATAGTGCTGCACTCCTTGTGTCGTTTCTTATCCTGCATTGCCATAGTGCTGCACTCCTTGTGTTGCGTCTTATCCTGCATTGCCATAGTGCTGCACTCCTTGTGTTGCGTCTTATCCTGCACTGCCATAGTGCTGCACTGCCATAGTGCTGCACTTCTTGTGTTGTGTCTTATCCTGCACTGCCATAGTGCTGCACTGCCATGTGCTGCGTCTTATCCTGCATTGCCATAGTGCTGCAATCCTTGTGTTGCGTCTTATCCTGCATTGCCATAGTGCTGCACTCCTGTGTTGCTTCTTATCCTGCATTGCCATACTGCTGCACTCCTTGTGTTGCGTCTTATCCTGCATTGCCATAGTGCTGCACTCCTTGTGTTGCTTCTTATCCTGCACTGCATAGTGCTGCACTCCTCGTTGCGTCTTATCCTGCACTGCCATGGTGCTGCACTCCCCGTGTTGCTTCTTATCCTGCCCTCCCATAGTGCTGCACTCCTTGTGTTGCTTCTTATCCTGCATCGCCGTAGTGCTGCACTTCTTGTGTTGCTTCTTATCCTGCATCACCACAGTTTCTTATCCTGCACTGTCATAGTGCTGCATTCCTTGTGTTGCTTCTTATCCTGCACTGCCATAGTGCTGCACTCCTTGTGTTGCGTCTTATCCTGCATTGCCATAGTGCGCACTCCTTGAGTTGCTTCTTATCCTGCATTGCCATACTGCTGCACTCCTTGTGTTGCGTCTTATCCTGCACTGCCATAGTGTGCCACTCCTTGTGTTGCTTCTTATCCTGCATCACCATAGTGCTGCACTCCTCATGTTGCTTATCCTGCACTGCAGGCACCGTGCAATTCCTGAACTGCATAATGCTGCACTCCTTGTGTTGCTTTGCTCCGATGTATTGTTAAGGAACACGGAGCTTCTCGACTTCAGAATGAAGCTTTTATCAACCTACTGAATACCTCACATCCAGTCACAATCTTTCTTCTTCTTTTTCATCTTTACTGAACACATCTGTCAGCGCACAACACATTGACAGTGCAGTAACACAATCATACTTCGAAACAAAATCTTGCTTGTAATGCATTCACTTTCTTATTACTTTGAGCAAAAATAAAGACATCTTCACCTAAATGAACTAACTCACACTAGCCATTTTCTGCCCAAATCTTACAGGACTGCAGTCTGGACTTCAACCAAACCATTACATGTTGAAGACATCAGTTCTCCACCGTGTGACTTTCGCATTCCATTTAGACTAACAGGAAAACAGGTTACCCTCAACCGCTGTTACGTAACCAAACCATTAAAAGTTAGAGACATCATCTCTCCACTGTGTGACTTCTGCATTCCATTTCGATTAAGAAGAGTAAACATGTTACCCTTTTCTCCTATTTAATCCCTAGACCAAAAAAATCTGTTTTCTTGCTGTAGCGTTTTCTATTACTACCCGAGCTGTGAAATGTGGCCAAAGTTAGTAAACTGGTTACACAGCTTCATTCATTTTGATGCACTGCATGACCATTTCTTCCTTGCCTCTACATCACTCAAGTTCAGCACTATCTTTTTCTTTCTGTAACTTCTTTTTGGTGGTCATTGTACTTACAGAACATGTATACAAAAAAAAGAAAGAAAGAAAGAAAGAAAGAAAGAAGATGTGCATTCAGTTTTCTCAGTTATGAAACTCCACTTGATGACACCATGCCTGATTAGCACACTTTACCTTGGCATGAATCTAATTTAGTTAATTGTACTGATAATCTTTTTTTTCTTTTTTTTACTTTTATTACTATTCTTATAGCCTACACCTGTAATCTTTTCACCTTGATAGTTCTTGCTCACTTCTTCGTCAGAATCCACTATATTCAAAAACTACTTTCACTACCAGTTCTTCATATCAAATATGGGGTTGAATATTTGTTTTATTGCTGAAAATCTTTTGTCAATTAAGTATCCCCACATTCATAAGTTTGCCTAACTCTGAAAGAAAAAACAAGTAAATGTTTTAGTCTCCAGAACATAAGCCCATCCACTTTCTAAACTTACGTGGTTATTGCCAATTTCAGACACGACGTAAAACGATGGTTTAATCCTTGAACATTTGCAAATGTCACCAAGAAATTTTTCCTGGTATCTGATTATTTTTCTTACACTGTACCTTTCTTACACTGTACCTGTGTAGAACCAAAATTCGCCACCATTCTTTCACTGGCTTAACCTTAAACTAAGCGGGAAGTTTCATTCCCAGTGGATCTGTGCAAGCCAGAGCTTAATGGGCGAGTACAAACTGACAATGGGCTATTTCCAGTTGGTGGGCTGTGGTGGAATAAATGTACAAGGGTTAAATATCATCTGTGTTTAAAACTTATGTGCTTCGTGAAGTTCACACATGAGACAGGTACCTTACTAATTTTTTTTCCTCTTTTAGTCTTTCAATCAGACACGCCAGCATGCAAACATTGCTTGGGCATCTGAATTTGCTCCTTCTTCGTTTATATTGTGATTGTTCCACTGCTCTGAGGTGTACAAAGAAATATAACAAATGGCTCTAAATGGGTATATCTCTTTTAAATATCATTCATTGTTCATCACAAATGTTCATGAAACTTATTCAAAATTACAAAAAATTATTCATGTTTCTGACAATGTGCTACCAATTACATGTTTTTGCTACATTAAAACAAACGAAATTAAATGGCCAAATAAAAGAACTGTTCATGAAATGTGATCGTGCGTGTGTGTGTGTGTGTGTGTGTGTGTGTGTGTGTGTGTGTGTGTGTGTGTGTGTGTGTGTGCACGCGCGTACACATGCATTTTGTATATTAGATATTCATCATGTCACTGAGTGATTTTAATTACGCGAGATGTTTGTGATTTGTTTGTTTCTTGCTTAATATTTATGAAGTTTGCCTCTATTTTCTTTCTATCTTTGGCATGAATACAGCTGCTTATTATAGTTTATTATGCTTTTATTCACACTTTGTAAGCGCTTTGGGCTCATCAGAGATGGGGGGCACATATAAAATTTCATTATTATTATTATTATTAACTGTGCAACTGGATCATTTGCTTACATCATACCACTGATTAAGGAAAACTTGACAGAAGATAAATAGAAAACATGCATTTTCAATGACCAGTGTGTTTCAACAGACCAGGTAAGTTGTCCACCATTCACCTCCACTGCGCTGAATTTAGTACACGCATATCATCTGAAGATACTGCACCCTCACTTCACTTTTAAAAGTTTTAGGTTAAAAATAAATCAAACGACTAATGAATTCCCTGCTGTGGGTTGAATGGCTACTTTTGATCACTTTCCTTTTCTTTTAAATCTCAAGTTTGTAGGGAAAAAAAATTGTCAGTCTGTGGTGACAAAATTACTCAGAAATCATGGTGGTCAAAGTGAGGCATGTCACTTCTGTGCAGAACTGATTGTGAGCTCTTCATTCAATGTGACCCTTTCACTCAATTTTCAAGTACAACTTCATACTTGTCGGTTGACTACAGCAATGACATTCTCTGAGAAAACGAATATACCAGCATTTGCAATGATGTTTTATGAACCAGAATTTTTTTTAATAGTATAAATCCTGGTGAAAACTAAACAAAAATTTGGAATAAACAAAGCATGAACAACACAGGCACCAACAGGAGCTACAATTTTTTCTTCTGGAAGACGGTATGCTTCCAACTACAGATGAGCTCTCTTCGCTGTGATGGCCTTGGGAATGCTGGCGTCTGCTAGGCGCGCAGTGTAAAGCTGCTCAGGCATGGATGATGACGTTTTGAGTTAATAAACCAGTGTCCAGGTTCATGCATATCCATGAGCCAGATTATTCATCAAGGGGAGTAACTTTAATGTCTCTATTTTGCTGGGTAATTTGATCAATAATGGCTTTTTTCCCCCTGCAGTTTCCCTTTTCTCTCCTGCTAGGTCAATATGACCAAACCTCCAAGGCTGTCTGAAAACAGAATCTGGGTCAGATCTTCATGAATTCTGGATATGATTTTCATCACGAATGCGATGGATTAAAAGCAGTTTTCCACAAGAATGTTATATGTGTCGGGATTCATTACAATCATTCTTCTGACAATAATGTAAAAAGAAATGCTGATGCATATGTTTGGAAATTTACCCCAAGAAACACCTTTTGCAGTGTCCAACTCTGGCACAGCTTCAAATTCAGAATTACCATCTTATTTCAAACATAATGTCTGGTTTGGGAAGAGCATCAAAGAATGTGCCCCATATTTTACATTTTCAGAAACAGAACAATTTTATTTGGTAACCACGCAAATTTTGCCACTCAACTAAAGAGATTGTCAGATTTCCAGAGTTTGAGTGAAGTAACCATTTCATAAGACAGACAACCAAAATCTACCACCCTGGAAAGAACGCTCAAGATTTAGTTCTTATGGGGAAAAAAATAACTATGTCCAATCAAGTCAATGTAACAGGATTTTTCTTCCATTTCAAACCTGTCCTGTATAATTCTCTTTTTCTGACACATCATTCTTCTTTTTGTTTTCTTTCAGAACTTGTGTACACTCTACTATTTGCTAAATACATGTACCACATTCTTCTGATCTCATTGTTTTTTTTGTGTGGGCGTTTTTTTTGTGTGTGTGTGTTTTTTTTTTTTCATTTCACACAAGTTCATAATCTATTTTTTTACAGCTTTTCCATCCTTTCCGAACAGAATCCACACTCTACCAGTATCACAAGCATGATGATCTTCAATTCTGTAGGGTTCTTCCTCTCTCCTGTGATAAACTCTCTGTCAAATCCATGATTTCTATAGATTATCAGCAGCGTTGACTTCGTCTCTCTTCTGTTGAATCATATCTGAACTACATACCTAAAAACATAAGTATGTCTGGGTCGATTCTATTTCAGTGCTTTGGATGCAAGAATTTGTTGATTTCTTATTAACCTGACCTTATCTTTATCAGTGTTTTCAAGGTTTACCCCCATAATTAAGTTTAAAGTCCTGTAAACTATCTAAACTGTTATACAATACACATGGTTTCAGACAAACCTTTCATAAGAATTTTTCTTTCATCAGAAAACAGACTAATTTTAGATAATTTTCATGACTAACAAGGTAAAAATTTCTGAACATATACGATTATGTTCCCTGAATCCAACTGCTTTCGATACTGTTTCTTCAAGCATATCCACAGCATTTACATGGCCCACAGTGACTCATGGAACTAGGGGATAATTCAAGGTAAAAGTAACCTTTTTTACTCATCAAAATAGGTCTTCCAAGATCAAAACTTATCTGGAATTTAACTCAATCTAACAGATCAGTTTCAGTTACTACAGTTAGAAGTCTTCATCATTTAACAAAATATTTAGTACTGTAGTAAGAAGTCTTCATCATTTAACAAAATATTTAGTACTGTAGTAAGAAGTCTTCATCATTTAACAAAATATTTAGTACGGTAGTAAGAAGTCTTCATCATTTAACAAATATTTAGTACGGTAGTAAGAAGTCTTCATCATTTAACAAAATATTTAGTACGGTAGTAAGAAGTCTTCATCATTTAACAAAATATTTAGTACGGTAGTAAGAAGTCTTCATCATTTAACAAAATATTTAGTACTGTAGTAAGAAGTCTTCATCATTTAACAAAACTTCGTATCCATGCAGCTTTAGACCTTTGGTGCAGAGAGTGGAAAAAAAAAAAAATCAACGGGAGAAACAATACAGAAAAAAAAAAAAAAAAAAAAAGCAAAGATGAGACAACTCACGAGAGAACTGATACACCAACTGGGCAGGGTCTATGACCCCTCGGTCTGGTTTGGAACGCAAATACAATCATTGGTGATGCGCTGCATGTAGACCAGCTGGTCGTTACTGAGACCACGCTGAGTATAATACTGGTAAATAAACTGGGTGGACATCTGTTCCAACTGCTGCGCATCTGTGGAGGAGGAGGAGCATCAAATCAAGAGACGGATGCAGACAGGGGGAGGAGGAGGAGGAGGTCGGGTACCAAAGAAAATGTGATGCCTTCTCCCTTCCCCGGTTGGGCTGGGGGGATATACAAGTAGCCGACGGTGGAACTGTCCATGCTGCCCTGTCACAGACTTTGCGTTGCAAAAATCAAACTCGGTTAGTCTGGCCAGTTCACGGACTTAAACCAGGGCAGCAGCACACATCAGAACAAGAGAGTGGGTCGCAATTCAGGGAGACTAAAGTCTGCCATACTTATCCCATAAGCTCTCAAAAAAAAAAAAAAAAAAAAAAAAAAAAAGAGGAGGGGGGAACAAAACATGGAGGTGTTGGGGGTGGGGACTCCTTAATTAATTCTGTGTTAAGTGTAGGAGGGACACCCTTTTCCTCAGCTTGGATTTAGAATTTCTCTACTTTTTTCACAAGAATTCTGCAATGCATGCACTCTTCTTATGAACACAATTATGTCAGGGAAAAAAAAAAAAAAGGTGGGGGGGGAGGTGGGTACAGCAAAAAAAAAAAATGCAGATCTGAAGTTTTTCCCAGTTCCTCACCATTTTTTTTTCCCTATCTTTTCTTCTTCTTCTTCTTTTTTTTTTTTTTTTTTGACAGCGATGTCAGAAAGTGAAAATGTGCCTATGCCATTACTGACAGTATCGATCCAAGCCAGTTAAAAAGGTGACCCTCCATACTACTGGCAGTCAAGACAAGATGAGGGGACGGTTGGTGGGTGGGTGGGGGGGGGGGGAGGGGGGTGGGGGTGGAGTCTTACCTGAGAGGGGCACATGGGGGTACAAGTGATGGGCCAGGGGATGGAGGGGGCCGGGCACCCCATTGCCTCCCCCACCACTCCCTCCCGCCAGAGCAGCCGCCGCGCGGCAGCCAGGTTGTTTTCCTGCTGCTGGTGGAGGTGGAGGTGGGTGTGTGGGAGTGGGTGTGGGCATGAGTGTGGGCGTGCATGGCGGCGGCGGCGGCAGCAGCCGGGGTTGCTAGCCAGACTAGCCATCTGCAGGCGTGCCAAGGCCTCGGGGTTGCTGGGGGGCACCAGGCCCAGGCGTTCGGCTTGCTGGCGCTCAGCGGACAAACGCTCCACCACACTGGCGTAGGAGAGGTCCACGGGGAGGTGGGGGTGGTGGGCACCAGCTACACCTACAGCAACCAACCTCTGCGCTAAGTATATGTACTCTCTGGCTGCTTTCAGCGTTTTCAGTCTCTCACCGTCTACATCAACCAAAAGTTTTGGCTCTCAGCACACTGGCAATTACGAATTTGTTTCTTTTTTTTTTTCTCACACCACCTTACTCCGCTTTATTTCCCTTTTTTTTGCTTTTGGATAGGCAACTCATCACCTAAAGTTTAGAGACCAATGGTTCTCTGAAGGTTCAATCTCTAGCTGCCTGCCTTTGAAAAGAATCTTGACAAATCACAAGGGTAACCGACTGTATCGGCCCATCATTTGATTCAGGTTTCTTTAGCAATCGGAGCAATCTATCTTTCCTGGAAACAAATTTCTCAAGCCTTGATGACTTCAATTTCAAACGCAACCCTTCAATTTTTCGTGAAGTTCAATCCTTGTCTCTTCAATTATAGAAAATAAAAAAAAAACCCTCTGATTTTAACTAGCAGAACATATGGCTTGGGTAAAGAAAGCAAACTTTTGTTTCAGCACTTATTTTTCATTTTTTATTCATAGATTTTTGGTAGCAGTTTATTTCATCTAGCTTCAGTGTACTATAAAAGGCAAATCCTATGGATCGTACTGTCATCAGAAATTTTCTATTCAAACATTTTATAGGATTCCTTTTTTTTTTTTTTCCTTTTATTTTCACAGTATTCCAATTTTTCTCAAGTTCTACTCTTTCTTCCTCATTGAATCCATCAAAGTCTTGATCCAACAGGAGGTAGAACACACAATCCACTCTTGCTGGTAACGTACAAAATATACTGATACCATTTTATGTATATATATATATATATTAAAAAAAAAAAAAAAAAAAGATCAATATGCATACAGACAGAAGACAGCTATTGTTAACATGCAAAGAAAATGGGACGGAAGAAACCAAAAGCAATCAAAAGAAAAATGGAGATGCCACAAGGGCACAAAAACTGTTGGTTTTTTGTGGATCAAACCTGGTCTGTTGTGCTTGCCCTGTCACATAACTAGCAGCAGTAGTCGTAGCAGCAGCAGCAGCAGCAGCTGTCAGAATGCCACACACAGATGGAACATCCAAGTTATGGAGGGGGAGCGTTATTCAACGTTAACGTCTGTTGAAACACACTGCCTACAGTGCACAAAGAATCTGGAAATTTTCAACTAAGATTGTATCTTAATTTTGGAGGGGGGGGGGGGAGAAGAGGGCTTTCAATTAAGAATGTATTTGTATTAATGTTTGATCTTCTCACTGTCATGATACCTATATGCCACTTGAGAGGTACATAATGAATAGTAGCAAAGAGTACAACTGCTATGATGATCTTGATATATTTGCATGCACATTAAACAGTGCATGTGCATACATATACTCTTGTTAATCTATAGGTGCGCATGTCTGTCTACATCCCGTTGTTTTTCGTTTTTCCTTTTCAGTTTTGTTACTTTGATTCCCCAGGTTAACAAGTCCAATGACATTAAACCGAAATGTTCTGAGTTTAAAGTAACATGCATGGTCATGTTCAAGAACACATGACTTCATCTGAGCATCCTTATTGCAATGTGAACAAGTATTCCAATTGAAAAATATTATAAAGATATAAACTGTAAGTGAAGGATAATTAAACAAGCACCGTTTCTCACAAAGCCCAAGTCTTGGTGTGACCTATTCCCAAAGCTAACTCTCCATCACCACTGAAAATTGGAAGAAAAAAAATGTGAATTTTGTGTGTGTCCTAGACTTTCAGTCTCCTTTACAGGCCTTGACTGACTTTTTTTTTTTTTTTTTTTTTTTTTTTTTTTAACCAAAGACAGTTCAAGAGACATGATTACCACCAATCAACATATACACCTTTCGATTCTGCAAGTAATCCTGTGTTTTCATTCTTCTCTTTTGAAACTGTAAGTTCTTGAATACTGAAATTTTAAAGTTGCACGATCATTTTTGCACGCTTTTATTATCGGGAGAGACCTGTGCGGATTCATTCTTCTTAAACCTAATTCTCAGGGTCTGGTGTTCTATTCTGTCTGTAACTCATCATCCTCTTTCATCCCCGCACTGTCTGCAGATGTGAAGAGACTGGTGCTGTTCTAGACCAGAATGGAGGAGCTGGGGGGTGGGGGGATGGGGGGGAAATGAAGCATTCGGCACCACGGGCCTCTGATCAGTGGCAGTGGCAAGCACAACAGAGCGTGGACAAACACAGACAAACCAGTCATCTGCACCATGCGACAAGGCTTTTTGACTGACCAATGTATCCCAGCTGCCCAAGGCAGTCGTCATGGTGATTGACCTGATTGGCCAGTGTCTATCGGCCTTAGGGTGGCGTATGGCAGACACTCTCTTTTTCCTCCCAAACACCAAGCAACTAGTAAAAAGATCAACGAAAAGGAAATAAAGTGAAAAAAGGTCCCACAACAATGGTGAACAAGGAGGGGGGGGCCAGTACTACTGTGGCATTCTTCCATCACATTTTCTTTGGTACTTCTTGCCTCAACTTCATTTTGCAGAGCAAGAAAAAAAAATGTCAAACATGATAAAGTTGTCAAAACATAAAAATGGCAATATGAATCACTCGCACAAAATACAGAGCATCAACATTCATACAAAACATGGAGCACTTGTTAACTGATGATTACACTATTCTTTACCTTCTCTTTTTTGTTTCTCTTGTAGGCACACAAACACTTCTCTTTTTTGTTTCTCTCGTAGGCACACAAACACTCACACATGGCACACTCTCACGGTCAAATTGGATTTTGTAAGACAACAGTTTGTTGCTACTCCAAATCATATCATATTGAGCTGTATAATACAAATCGAAAGTACACCCAGAACAAGTGACAGCAACACTTTTTTTCTTTTTAAATGTCTCTCATAACCCATCATTTCTCCCACATCCCATATTCTTAGCCCAACTCCTCATCCATCAGAGAGATTGCTGCCCTCCCTATCTCCTTTTCATCACTCCCCCCACCCCCACCCCCAAATGCACACGCACACACACACACACACACACACACATACACACATACAGCACTCACCTAATCTCTCCAGCTTTTCACGCTCCCTAGCAGCCAGCTCCCCGGCCAGTGACACCGGGGGATAGACACCTGGCAGGTGATTGGTCCCCCCACTGCCCGGTGCTCCAGGAGGGAGGACGGATAGCGTGGTTCCTGGGGGGTAGGCCAGTCGTCGCTGCATCTCCAGCCAGTGGGGATCCAGGGGATTGGCGCCAGGGGGAAGGAGGCGATCCAGACCTGGGAGAAAAACACAGGCAGGACTCTCACAGCTGTGTCCCGACAGCACCGGCCTTGTCAGGAACACTGGCAGCGAGTGTTTTTAAAAGGTATGTTTTAAACTGACGTTAACATGAAAAACATATTTCATAGCTGTATTAAAACGTTTCTGAGACAACCTTTTTCCAAGTCCAGCTTCTAATCTGGGAGCTCTTGAAACTTAGAAGGCCGCTGATCAGCTAAGCCTTTTTCAGAGTACTGGCCAGTTTCAGGTTCCCAACACTAATGTTCTTTCAAAAATGATATGCTGTTTAATGATTAGCTATATACTGAATATGATGATGCAGAAATAACCTTATAAGACAGAATGCAATAAATACAATTATTCAAACAAAATAAAACCAACATCATCACTTGAAAACAAAATGATGGGGGGGGGGACCTACATAACAGCCTGTTTTCCCCCCAACACCTAGGGAAAGTACCCACTGGTGAATTTCCCAACTGACAAGGATTATGAAGCAAATACAGACAGCTATGGTGTCTGTGATTTCAAAGTGAGGAAAATTCTGGCTTGCATTTTAGAGCTACGTCTCCACAAGAGGCATTTTACAGCCACGTCAACAGACTCTTATATTCATTGCTAGATTTTTACGCTAGAGTAGGACCAACAGCATTTCTTAGTATAGCACTCTCCTTAAGAAAACAAGAAGACAACAGTTCTACTCTGTTGCTATTTCAGACCAATGTAAAGCGTTCTGACATCAGGCGGTGAGTTATAGAAAATGTGGCCATTATCTCCAAATTTTTATCCAGTTTTTTTAAAGAATAAATTAAACACGTCAGTCCAAGCTATTTGAAAGCGCAGACCACTTTTTTCAGATTTAGTGGTCACAACTGCAGCATTCTATCTCATAAATCTTGTGTCAGTTTTCATACTTTTGATGAACGATATTAGCCCTCTGAAATGCCTGCAATCTATAGATATCTATATACATAGTGAAAGAGACGGCACAGAGAGAGAGAGAGAGAGAGAGAGAGAGAGAGAGAGAGAGAGAGAGAGAGAGAGAATAGGGCTTCTGCCAAAGAAAATAAAAAATCCATGAAATTCTATGAGATCGGGGGGGGGTGCATGGGGCATGACCGCACCCTCACAACACCCTTTTCCACCCACCCATCCAAGCCCCTGAAAACTTTGAAACATATTCAAAATAGTGCAGTCTGATCCAAATCAGAGCACATTTACAATACTTTACAGCCATCGTTACAAACCTTAAATTCATAGGCACAGAGCACATGGAGAATATTTTACATCTAAGGAGTGACTAAAGACAGCAGCAAGTCTCCCCAGCAACGTCCTCCAACATCATGTGGATACTGTCCACGTTTCTGTTCCACCTTAATCAATACCATTTGCTTTCACAGCTTTTTCAAGCTCTCTTCTCTGTTTCTTGCTGACACAACATCAGAGTGTGACTTGGTTCTGCTGCGCAGATGAAAATATATTATTAATGTCAACTGCTTGCTCCCATGATGAAGTCTAAAAGATATCTCAAGATGTCAGTGTCACGCACTTTGTACCAAATATATCAAAATGTGACTTGTAATCCTGTGGGATTCCACTTAGGTGAGCTCCATGGGGCAAGTCTGGATCAATGTCTAGATCCATTGTGACATTCTTCAGAGTGTAAGCAAGTCACCACCATGGGCAGTATATGCTTGAAAAAATAAAACAAGGCAATTAAAGACTTAGGTCAAAACATCCAAATTTCCATAAGCTGCAATAACCTGCAGAAACCTTGGTTGAAATGCATCATATTAAATACTAACAATCTCCTTTAACCTACAGAAACCTTGGTTGAAATGCATCATATAAATAATACTAACAATCGCCTTCCATCACATCAAGACATCTTGTACACTCTCATATGCCTCATTATTTTGATTTCCAGTTGTCTGCCAACAAAGGATGCAACAGAATCAGCAGCAACAAGAAAGTCTTCCTGAGAACATGAGTTCTGAATGATACTTGTTATCTCTATCAACAAATGACATGGAGAACAGAAGAAAATAAACTCCTTCAAGAAGAGCTGAAAAATATAGTGATCTATCAACAAACAACATAGAGAGCAAAAGAATGATAAAACACCCTCAAAATGAATTGTCCCGAAAATAAGGGGAAAAAAATGTATTCCAAAACGAAATGAAGAAAGAAAAAAAAAAATATACAGTCTGAAAATGAGAAGAAAAGATACTTTTAAAAGAGAGATTACAAAACAAAAAAAGAAAAAAAGAGGAACCTCTTCCAACAAAGAGAAAGCATAAACTAATGAAACCTGTATGTTCCTGTCAACCTAAAAATTTACATCATTCACATTCTCTGTGTGATCTGCTTGAAATTATTTTTGATGTTATTTTAGGCAAAAAGCTGATATCGGCAATGTCGCCCATATGCGACCAAACCTGCCGCATGAGTCAGCTGTCAACGGCTCGTCTTTCTTTCTGACACATCCCACAATGCACAAACACAATGAAAGCCAACACATCCACAGAATGTAAAACAAATAATGAAAAGCCACACATCCTACACAAAACGAAGACAGAGATATGGGGAAAAGTGATATATCCCATCACATGCAAAAAGCAGAATACAGCAACACCTTCTACAAAAACTGAATAAAAAAGAAAACATTCCACAAAACACCAAAACAAAATGAAAACAAACACATTCCACTAAATGTGCACACACACACAAAAATAAATAAATAAAACTGACACATCTGCCTGACAGCTTTCAATATGTGTCTTCATTATACCAAAGATTTCTATATGTCTGTTCACTTATGTGACAGCTTTTGATACATGCGTTCTCTAAGTGAGTTTTCTACACATGTTCGCGGTATTACAGCTTTCTTAATTTATGTTCACTATGTGACAGCTTTCTGTTTGTGTGTGTTCACTGTGACAGCTTTTCATATGTGTTCTCTATGTGACAATTTTCTACATATTTACTGTTTTACAGTACTGTATTACAGCTTTCTTTCTATGTGTTCACTGTGTAACAGCTTTCTATGTGTTCACTGGGACAGCTTTTTTTTTATGTGTCCTCTATGTGCAGTTTTCTATGTGTGTTCACTGTATTACTGCACTCTGTATACTGACTTCACTGTATGACAGTTTTCTGTGTGTGTTTACTGTGACGGCTTCGTGTGTGTTCACTGTGACAGCTTTGTGTGTGACAGGTTTCATATGTGCATTCACTATCTGACAGCTTTGTTTGCGTGTGTTCACTATGTGACCACTTTCTATATGTTTGTTCACTGAGTGACAGCTTTTTATGAGTGTGTATTGACTTAGTGGATCAGAACACTGGTGAAGTTTCAAATTTAGCTCTGGCTAGTGTGTGCACTGGTACAGTGTGCAAGGCACTCCTCGAACTGGAAGCGAAATAATCCTACAAAGCTGCACCTGTCAGCTAGATCATTCTGATTCTGTCTTATACTTACTACACAGCTCGAGAAAACAAAATGGACAATACTGACAACATTACTGGTGCGGAGCCAGGACACACTGACGAACGCACGGACGGACAAACCAACAGTGGGGTTACAGTACCTGCTTTAGAAGCCGGCATACCTGGCGGCTTCAGGTCCATGTCAGCTTTCATTTTTTCTCTCAGCTCCATTTCTCGCAGTTCTCGTTCACGCATCTCTCTTTCACGTGCGTCACGTTCTCGCTTGTCACGCTCCAACTCCAGTTCCAACCTGTACATGGACCCGCTTGATCTTGAGTTTGATTTTTGAAACTCGTATCCTGTGACCTGTGCTCTTCTTTTTACTGTAATGATTAGTTCACTTTTTGCTGCTCTTTCTTCTTTCTTTTAATCTTTACAGATTTACATAAGCAAAGTGAAATGAAAAAGAAACAGACCTGTTTAGCCTAAACTGCTATTGGTGTATTTCTCAATTAAAATCAGCATATTTTCCTAAAAATGTATGCATGCATCTTCCAAATTTGTTAATATTTTTTTTTTAAGTATGGAGTCCCTGCTATTTCTCCAAAGTCATTCAGACATGAATTCGCGCTCATGACGACGCGTATGGGGTCACTCTGGTTGTTGCACTCGAACACACTAGTTATACATCGCAAAAGCAACTACAGCTTAAGAGAGCTCATCTCAACTCATTTTTTGACATTTTTTCCCCCACTTTGTTGTATTCATCATTATTTTCACCAAACATGCGTACAACATATGGCGAGATCATATGGGTAAACCGGTCTGAAGTGGTCATCTTTGTGTAACAGCAAATGCATCTTCTCTTCTTCTCCCTGTACTCAAGAGAGTCATTGGGGCACACACTGGATTTTGTCACCAGGTTCCTCAAATGCTGCTGGCTGTGTGCCCAGGCCTAGGTCTCTGTCTTCATGGTTTCCCACTGCATACTGCAATGCTATCAGTCCATCGCTTTTTTTTCTGTCTTCCCCTTCTGTCTCCCTATGTAAACACTTCCATGGAACTTTTTTTTAGCAAGGTCATGGGCTTTTGTTGCATGGCAAATTTAATGTTTGTTCTCTTAATTCATGTCAGTGTTATCTACTTTTGTTCCTATGTGCTGCTTGATGGCTTACACTGAAAGCAGGCAGATACACTGATCTTGTAATCTATGAACATGTGCTGCTTGATGTCTTACACTGAAAGCGGGCAGATACACTGATCTTGCCATCTATGAACATGTGCTGCCTGATGGCTTACTTTGATGCACTTGTTTACAGATGACATGATCAGTGTCTCTGCCTGATTTCATTACCATGACATCATTTCCTCTTTCCAGCTCCACTGTCATGGTCCATGTCTCGCATGCATACTGGAAGATGGCATATACCAGCGCATGCAGGAGGTGGATCTTGCGTTATTTTTACTGCATACAGGTTTCAGTGTGGGCAGTGCTGATGTTGTACTTACTTCCCTCGAAAGGATTTTTTGACAGGATCCCTCACTGCTAATGATGGATTCAAGATACATGGACACTGAACAGCTTCCAGCTTCTGTCTGTGTGCCCTTGCATCAGAATTCATGGTGATAGCCTGTTTGGTCTCTAAGTTGGTCTTCTCTGTGCTGACTGCCTTGTCATCTCTTGTTGACGTTTTCTGCAGTCTCTGAACGGGCCTTGTGAGTTGTTGTTTGTTCATTGCCAGCCAGGCCATAGATGCTGTATGGAAATCAAACGCTCGTGATGGTACTTCCTCCAGTTCTGACTGTTCTTCTATGCTCTTCAGATACACCAGTCACGCTGCCTTCCTTCAACATGATGAAACGTTTGGGAAATGGAAGGTGGCCCTGATGAAACTCCAATGAAAGTGTAAAACCACTCTTTAACTGCATCCTGCAGAAGCACGAGTCTGCAAAGCTTGTTAAGAAGACAGCAGCTGGATGGCTTTGATTAGCTTTTGCCCCATGTCAATTTTTTTCACTGTGGTTCATCGCGCTTTCTGCCCGACTCTGTCAAATGCCTTTTAGAGATGCACAAGAACTCTGTAAGGAACATAAAATACCACTAACTCAATTCATACGGAGAATGCTATGGAAAAAGAACGCATATATAAATCTCATCTATGTACCATGTTCATACATGTGGGCTGGTTCAGTTCAAATAGGCAGTGTCATACACAACTAAGAGGATGCTGAGAAAATAAATTAGATAAATATGACCAATATCTGTATGTGTGTCCACGTATCTGTCCACGCATCTGTGTATGTGGCTGCATGCATTCACATCAGCAGAAGTGGGCCGATTCAATGTGTGATGATATCTAGAGCATGCATGTTTCTGCAAGGTCCCTGACAAGCCCATTCCTCTCAGTGCCTGCGCAAGGTGTATCAACCCCTGCACAACTCGCCTTTCTCTGGAGCCTGGGGGGTACATGGCCAAATGGCGGTAGCCTGCCAGGGGGTCCATGTGGGGGTGACCAGCCAGACCCAAGTATGCTGCTGCACGTTGAGGGTCTTGCCCTGTCAACAACCATCACCCCTGTGTCCACCCATCGGTAACTTTCCTTTCACATACACTACACAGCTACAACCACATGTCATCTCTCTACCACTCCACATTCTGATCATAGGGATGTAATTTGGAAAGTTAAAAAGACAGCTACATGCGCACGTCATCTCTACCACTTCACATTCTGATATATGGATGGAATTCGGAAAGTTAAAAAGACAGCTACATGCGCACATCATCTCTACTACTTCACATTCTGATCATATGGATGTAATTCGGAAAGTTAAAAAAGACAGCTACATGCACACGTCATCTCTACCACTTCACATTCTGATCATGTAGATGTAATTCGGGAAGTTAAAGAGACAGACAATCACCAAGTCCTGGCAATGACCTGAAGGGGGCCTCCTACTTCAAGGCATAGTAGTTAACGCTGACTGCCAGTGTCATGTTTTGGCAGCCAGTACCACTTAAGTCTTCTCTCTGACACGTGCCAACAGGCTTTGGACATTACTTCTAAAACCAACTTCCGTCTTTTGACTCTGGCTTCTTTTTAACTTTTTCCATGTAAACTTTGCCTTTTGGAATAGTCACAATAATTGCGAGTATATCTTAAGTTGGAGGAATGGCAAGCAACTTACTGTCCACATGCACCTACCCATGGCATGGGGTCGTGCATACTCTGACAGCTGCCTGAGGGCGGGGGTGTCCGGGTTGGCCAGAGGGTAAGGACGAGGGGTGTGTCGCTCCGGGTACAAGCCATGCTGTGAAGGAGTGGCAGAACTACTGGCACTTTGGGACTCCACTGATGCTGATTTGGGAGGTGTCTCTGGTCGCCTCTGTCAACATCATCACTCTTAGTCATTTCATTAAACCTATACTGATGTGAGTGTGTGCAAACATTTTAGTGTGCGTGTGTGCGTATGTGTGTGTGTGTGTGTGTGTGTGTGTGTGTGGTGGGGGGGGGGGGGGGGGTGTGTGCACATATACCTGTTGTGTTTGTTTATTTGAGGTGGTCAATATTCAATAAAACTGGGGACATGCATCATTAACTGTGATATACAAACAGAAATCCAAGCCTATCTGTAATCTGGACAAATCAGCCCTATGCTTACTCCATCAAAAAAAGAATTAAACAAAAACATAGAAACCTGTGCTGCAAGACCAAAAGAACACAGCCACAGGTGAGAAAAATTACCAGAACACTCACCACAAAGAAAGATCGTCAAAAAAAGGAAAAAAAAAGGGGAGGAAAAAAGGCCTTTTTATTCAACATTGCTGAAATTTGATGACAAAATTCTACAGATCCCAACTTTTAAATCAGCATGCAAAGGACCATCGTTTATAACTTAGTCATGACTGACTCTAAGTTTCATCATCCTTTGTGATTTGTTCAGAAGTGAAATAATAAAAATCACCCCCTTCCCTGTTTGCTGTATCAAAAAATGGACAGTAAACAGGTGCAGAAAAAAAATCTTCATCTACTTATCTGCTGAATACCTCATTTGAAAAAAGAAAAAGTATCCTCAATTTGAAAAATGGACAGCAGAAGAACTGCTAAATAATCAAGTCATATGCAAGAAAACCGAGACTGGAAACATTTTTCAACTCTTGCCATAGCACATGCCCTTTGTGCAACCTGCACATTACTTACCTCCCCTGGTTTCTCATCACGTGAAGGATGCGATGATGATGACGCTGACGATGCTAATTTCCTTGCCCTCTCTTCCCGTTTCTTAGCCAGTGCAGAGGAGGGCAAAGGTTTGAAGACCAAGTCACAACGAGAACAACTGTTGCGTTCTCCCCGGTCGAGCACCTTGATGAAACTGAAAAGAAGTGCATAAAAATCTTTTACTTTCAAAAATCCAAATTCTCTGATGAACAACAACAACAACATCAAAAAATTGGTCTTAACACATATCTTACAAACATACTGTGCCCGTATTATCTCAAAAAATACATAAATAAATAAATAATGCATTATATCCTTCATAACCTGACATACACACACAAATCAGGACAGCTCTAATCATTCTTGCAATTCTTTTTTTTTTTTTTTTTTTTTTTTTTTTTTTAAGGCATTTCGGCATATTTCCAGGAACGCTTCAAGTTCAACCTCCATGTCAGACTGGAATATTAGATGACCACACCTTGTTCTGGTTACAAGGGTTGGATGGACAAAAGGGTGGGTATGGTATCACAACACACGCACATCTGGCCACAAAGGTATGTGGACACAGACATAAAATCAGACAACTACTCATCTGTTTTGTAAAACAAGGTAAAGAGACAAGCTGGATCTGATGTCACTGGTGACTCACTGCTGTCCTGTCATAAAGCCCAGCTGACCAAACAGGGCCTTTTCCATGACCCTCACAACTCAGGGTATAAACATCTCGTCAAGCAAAACATCAAGGGGTCTCTATGAACCTCTAAGCATTGCAAGTAATCAACTGATATCCTCAGGATTGACAGAACTAGGCCGTGTTGTGGCTACCAGGCATTCTCGTTCATTTCTCACTCTTACTTCACAAGAAGTAAGAAATTACTGAAAAAGGCGAGTATGCTAACAGACACTGCATTGAGGACAGCTACTGAGCATCCTGGACATCTTGTTCACTGCCGCTGCTTAGTAGTAGCCAGATCACACACAAAAAAAGAGGCCTGCTATAGATCTTACAGGAGAAAAATTGTGTGTTTAAGATTTTTTACAACATAAAGATGGGTGAATGGGCCACTAAAGGAAGGCAGACATTGTCCGTGTGTGTGTGTGTGTGTGTGTGTGTGTATTAGTGTGTGTGTGTGTGTGTGTGTGTGTGTGTGTGTGTGTGTGTGTGTGTGTCCGTGTGTATGTGTGTGTGTGTGTGTGTCTGCGTGTCCGTGTGTATGCACGCGTATGTGTGTGTGTGCAAGTGTGCATGTGTGTGTGTGTGTGTGCGTGTGTGTCTGCACATGTGTAAGAGTGTGTGTGTGTGTGTGTGTGTGTGTGTGTGTGTGTGTGTGTATGTGTGTGTGTGTGTGTGTGTGTGTGAGCAAGAAAACACAGAGAATGTGTGTAAATACATGTACATCTATTTTTAAGTTCTACTAAAATAGAAAAATAAGGACAAAACAATCAATCAAAAGGAGACAAAACATGCCTGTAGCGTTGGAGGAAAAGGAAGGAGTTGGGAGCGTGGCATATCATCACCCCATACACCCCCCCCCAACCCCCCCCCCCCAGTGTTTGCTGCAAAGGGTACCATGGAAATGTACATGGTAAAGAAAACAGGCAACCTTTTAGTCCTCATTTGCAGACATTCTGTTTGTTTACTGTTTGTTTTTTGGTTACCCAATAACCATTTTGTTCATTCATTAAAGCAGACACAGACAAAAGATTCAACGTACACACAGTCACTTTCAGCTCTCTTGTAAATGTCCTAGTCCTAATCCAGAGCTTTCTTTGCAAGTGGGTTCTAAGCTGCAATATGAACTGTCATACTGCAATACACACAGGTCTTATCACTCAGGAAAAAGATGTATTAACTTTTAACACAAATTCTGAAGAATCAAACGCCCCACACCTCTCCCTCTTTTCTTTTCTTTTTTTTCTTTTCTTTTTTTAAACCTTCAAGGACCCACTGATTCAACATGAACAATTTTTTTTCTGTGAAAAGTACACATTTATAATGAATATTTAACAAAAAAACAATAATAATGAGTTGTGTTTGATGTTTCTGATCACTCTGCCAAATGGCTTCACTCAACAAAGTTTTTATTGTATGCTTTACCTACTGCCGGGGCTGACAGCAAAATATTTGGGCCATTGTCTGTGTCGCCATCACAGGAGTTGATCAATAACCAACTGAAAATTTCCTTTTGTTGCTGACCCACCACCACATCCCAATCAACGTCACTCTCTTCCTTTTTCCCCGGTTTCTTCTAGTTCCCTTCAAAAGCTTTGTCAATATCCTATAACAGTTTCAGGTCTGTTACGTTGTTGTTGTTGCATCCACAGTCTTGTTGACAAAAAAGCAACTTTTTTTTTTTCAAACTACTTTACAGAAAATAAAAAAAAGAAGAACCCCTAACACCATCAATTTTTCCAAGCAGTGAATCTGCAACAACAGACACGGAATTTTTCTTTCAGCTGAATTTTTTTTTTTTTTTGAAGTGGTAACTTTTCCAATGGCAGGTGATTCTAAGCCTGGAATGTCTGTAATTCTGGTCTTTTGTTTCAGTTACAACAATTCAATTGGCTTAGGCGCCCATGTGAAAATATGGAAAAAGTTTACGTTTCGTTTAAAGGGAGAAAACTTTTGTACACAGCTTCCAGCAGGTACGGCTATTTTGCGATCCAGAATATGCTCTTCAGTATCAACCAGCAGTTAAAGGGAAAAGGGATCTTTACAAAGCACTGGAAACAAATAGTTTTGAGCATTATTTTTACTCTTATGAGCACCATTTATACACATACATTATTGGAAATATAGCCTTTTCAAAAACTTGCTTTTTAAATCAAATGTTAAACAACAGATGAGAAAGAAGAAAGGACAAACTCCGGTTGCCCTCTTCTTTGTTTTGTTTACGGGTTGTTTTTTTTTAAAACTCTAACATCATCTTCTGCTGATGCACACAGCCTTCGTGCCATCACTCACATCGAGAAACTTTGACCCATCACCAAAGCTTTGACCCTGGGGCAACTGGCTTCCTACATTTACGCCACTTACCACACAACCTCTTAGGCTTTTGATCCCTTGCCCCTTCTCCGCACCCCTTGCCCTTCTCCGCACCCCTTCATTAACATACTTGCATGGTGGTATTTCACTTTGCTTCCACAGCTCCTGATACTCAGTAGTCACCAACTGGTTTATCTCCCTTTGCATGGCAAATAGCTACGCTTCACTGTTCCATCCTGATTTTGTTTTCCGATTGGATTGAGGGAAAGAAATTATAACTCATACTGCACTGAAACCAGCTTTTCAGTTGTTCCCTTCTGTCGTGGGAAGATTTTTCAAATTGTGAGATCTGCTAAGCTATGATCGATATAAACGTCAGCTTTCCACATCCTGATCTTGCTCGTCACCCATCTCCTCCATCACCCCCAACAATGCTTTGTGACATACTCAAAGGACAGAGCAGCGCAGAAATATACTCACAATGCTGATTTGCTGCGCATCACTTCCTTATTGCATGGTGTGGGGTTTGGGCCAGGAGTGGTGGACCCTTCTCTGTCTGAGTCCGAGTCATCCACCACCTCCTCCACTATGCCCCCATCCTCCACCCGGATGGGCTGACGGAGAGAGGGAGGCACTCCGATATACCGCTGTCCGGAGGACGACCTGACTCTGTCGCAGGATGGTGCCCATCAGGGCGGGGTCGATCGCCCTGAGTCATGGACACGGCCACGGGCAGATGATGGGGAATGTTGCCCGCCAATGCATGAGGCATGGACGAAGAGGTCACAGTGGCTGATGGGGTAGAGAGGTGAGAGGCGGGGGGAACAAGGTGCGGCCCGTGAGGTCGGCAGGCACATTGCTGCTCGCGCTGCTGCCCGCCAGCAAGGAGATCTCCCGCGATTCCCTCAGTATCGTCTCCCTGGAATTGTCTCTCAGGCTCTCCGGCCCCACCATCCCACCCCGATCCACCAAACCGGCCGACATGCTGGACTCGATGCTGGTGAGAGGGGGAGGCACAGGCATGTGAGGAGGAGGCAGTTTCTGATCGGATGATTGTGAAGACTGCATGGACACAGCCGGTATGGTCTGAGGAAGAGGCCGATGCACTGTATGAGGTTCTCCTGAAGAGTCTTTCATGTCGGGACCATCCCGGCCAGCCCCGTCCCCAGGTTCCTTTTTTATGGGCACCAGACTGGGCACAGGGGGGGGGGGGCCCGCCAGCCGAGGCCCCAAGTGGGGTCCATAGGAAAGAAACTGTACGGAGCAAACAAAGCTCCCCCCCCATTCCCGGTATGGGCTGGGGCGGCTGAGCGGAAGACTGGGGCGGGGTGTACTTCTTCTCCCTGTCCCCCTCCCCTGTGCTTCCTGATCCCGACGACATCAGAGTCACTCCAGTGGAAGACATGGACGTCATCATGGACGAAGAGCCGCTTGTGGACACCGCAGCTGCTGCTGGCAGAGCGGAAGGAGCTGAGGATGAGAACACTGTGGAAGGTGCACTGGAGGCCGACGCCAAGGCTGAGGATGGCGTGGAGAAGCTGTTGGCAGAGAGGAGGGCGGCAGCAGGGAGGACACGGAGTGTCCACTGACAGGCAGAGGGCCTGGGGGAGGCAAGCCTCCACTGGGCAGTCCTCCCGTTTCCGATGTGGCCACAGACACGGCCGAAGTCTCTGGCGGGTGCCTGGGTGGCAGGGGCCCTAGACCTCCTGCCAAAGCGTGAGGGTGGGGATACAGTCCGAGAGGCGGCTTGACGTCCCCGAAGTTGGCTCCCACAGGCAACATGGAGGGATTGGCGGTGGGCAAGGGAGGGGGGTAGCGCCCACCCACACCGAAGCCCACAGGGGTAGAGTCTTGCGTGACTGGCACGGGCGTCACTACAGTTGCAGCACTACAGGCGGCGGTGGTGGTCGTGGTGGTAGTGGTGGTGGTGATGGCAGCTGTGGTGGCTGCGGGCCGTGGACGGGGTTGGGGGTGAGGCAGGCCCACCAGTGGCGACTGGGGCAGAGGTTCAGGTTTGATATAGTCCTTGGCAGATTTGAACTCTGTATCCAGAGAGCTTGGAGTTGAAGGCTGGGAACTGGCACTCAGGTCATCCTATAACACAAAATCATACACTTAGATATTATATGTCATATCGTTCTCTGAGCAATTACATTAACTATCAAAACAGAGGCATGCAGACTGATGTGGTATTGATATGTGTGTGTATGCATGTGTTGGTAAGACAGCCACTTTTTCAGGTCCCCAAAGCATTACATGAAAAGAGTCAGAAATGCAGCAATATATTTCAAATCCTCTGCATGGAGTAAAAATAATGAAAACTCACGAGATGAAGTCAGACTTCAAAGGCACTAATCTAGACTTGTACTACATATGACAATAATGTTTGAACTTGAAATGCTTCTCAGACAACTATAATGTTTGAACTTGATATGGTACTACAGATGACAATAATGTTTTTGAACTTGAAATGTTTCTACTGACAATCATAATGTTTGAACTCGATATGGTACTACAGATGACAATGTTTGAACTTGAAATGCTTCTACAGACAACCATAATGTTTGAACTTGATATGGTACTAAAGATGACAATAATCTTTGAACTTCGTATGGTACTGCAGATGACAATAATGTTTGAACTTGAAATGCTTCTACAGACAACCATAATGTTGAACTTGATGGCACTACAGATAGCAGAAATGTTTGAACTTGAAACAGAACTACAGACGATAATGTTTGAACTTGAAATGCTATAACAGATAACGATGTTTGAAACTGGAATGGTACAACAGACGATAATGTCTGAAGGTGAAATGGTGCAACAGATATCGTGTTTGAACTTAAGATGATACAAGATGATGTTTGAAGATAAAATGGTGCAACAGAGAACAATAATATCTGAACCTGAAATATTACTTCAGACAACAATTCTGTCATGAGTTCCACAGATAACTGACTGGACTATACCAAGTCATACCACTGATACAAAAACACCATGATAAACTGGACCATACCAAGTCATACCATTGAAACAGAAACACCACAGCTAACTGGACCATACCAAGTCAAACCACTTCAACAACAAACACCATAGCTAACTGGACCATACCAAGTCAAACCATTGAAACAAAAACACTGTGACTAACTGGACCATACCAAGTCATACCTTTGAAACAAAAACACCATAACTAACTGGACTATGGACCATACCAAGTCATACCATTGAAACAAAAACACCATAGTTTCTTAGTTTTTATCTTTTGGAGAGTTTTTTTTTCTTTCTATCTTTGATTTTAGGTCACTATGGGCACAGCAAGTTATTTAAACATGTCTCTTGTGACTTCCGACAAAGATTTTGGACATTCTGGACAACTCTATTTAAATGTTTCCAACCTTCATAAATCAGCCATCTTTAGTACTTTTTACCGACCCCAGAGAACACATTTTGACATCTTTTTCACTTTATCAATACAAGTCTGAGATATTCAAAATTCTGACCAAAGACAAGAATCTTGAAGAGAATCAACTGGGATCAGCATTTAACAAAAAAGGATGATGAAACACAAAACCCTTGTTTCCTGAGCCTCATCATTAATAAGAAATACACAACTGAATAGAAAAAGCTATTAATGCATTTTGAAGGTTCTTTCATTATGTGTTTCAACAAGCCTATAAGGACTGAAAATCATTTACAACACTGCGCACTCATCAATGAACAATTCTTCTCCTCTGCTTATGAACAAAAACAAAAATATATACATAAATAATGCCAAGACACATCACATACCCATGAAAATTGCAGTCATGTTCAAGACTGTCACGTTACCTACTGCACATATTACACACAGTTACATACAATGCACATACATTACACACTGTAAAATCATCAAAACAACATTCGACACCCATCTTGCACTGAATTCAACGAGATAAGTAATTCCTTGTTCTTCATTTTTTGTGTCCTGAGTGTTGTTTATCTTGCCTGAAGAAGACCTAAGAGGTTGAAGCATGTCATGTTTTGTCCTGTGATGCGGTTGTTCATGTTTGGTGATACAGTAGTACTTAACTTTTATTTTTAAAACAACAACAAAATAACACATCATATATAAAACCCTTCCATTCTTATATACAGGCCTTGCCACAGACCTGGTTGTTGTCATCGGAGTCGGCCTCATTGCCTAAATCTTCGTTGCCAGAAGCTTCGCTGCTGTCAATCATGGATTCAGAGTCCGAGCGATTCTTCTTCAGCTTGCCCTCCTCCAGGTCCCCGTTCCTCCTCTTCTTGCTCTTGCCGTCAGCTTTATTCTGCATACCATGGACTTAGACTAATGAGACATAAATGTTGTCACATATATATATATACATATATAACAACAAACTAATAAATTCCAAGGATAAGTACCGAGCACCATACATATACATATATTTATTATATATAAGTACCGAGCACCATATATATATATATTTATTTAGATATGATACTTGTCATCTCGCTACTTTGACATGGGTCACATAGGTTGCCTGGAAAGTTTTCATCAAAATGATACTTTAGCGAAGAACATACACTTCTGTGTGCCTAAACCACATTGTCAACAATTAAAACACACACACACACACACACACACACATGCACACGCACACATATACACATATACACACACACACTCAAAATAAAATGCTAACATGTTACATTTCTACAGAAAAAACACCATCAGCAGATAGATATACAGGAGGGGTTTCTCTGTCAAATTTCCATGTTCTTAGTAACAGCTGTGCAAGTAAAGTGCTTTGAACTCACTGGGAAAAAAAGTTCTGTCAGACTAGTCTTCATCATAAAACCAAGACAAAAAAGAGAGAGAGAGTAAGCAAGAGAGAGACAGAGAGAAAGAGAACGTGTGTATTTCTGCACTTCACACAAGAAGTCTTTCATACAAATCCAGACATCTTTCTGATCTTTTTCAACACTGCTGTCGTAGATTTAGACCGAAACTCCTCTGATTGGTGTGATAATAGTTAACACACAACCCCTTGACACAAGGCTGCAGCACGGAAGCAACCTCATTTGACCTTACTTAACACAGCCCATTTAAAAAAACAAAAAAGAAGATAAAAGTCTGCTTGTGCGACAGCCTCAAGGTGACTAGAACACCAACCTGCTTATGGATCGCTATCGTCTAGAATGGGGTTAGGCAGGCAGGGTAGCGATGAGAAAAAGAGAGCGGACAGAGACAGAAAGACTAGCACACCTGTGCGTTGTTATTGTCTTTGGAGTCTTTGTCGTTGCTGCTGCAGCTGCCAGTGCTGGCCACGCTGGGGGAGTTGGGTCCCAGTTTGGCGCTGACGCCCTCAATGTCTGGACTGCTGGTACTGTTACTGCGCTCTGTCTTCTTCCCTTTTTTTTTCACCCTATTTCAACAGAAGCTTCACAAAGTCAACAACACACACTCGTCATCACCAATACTTCACCTGCACCCAGATCCTACTCCCAGAACCAGCCTCTACCTAGTGTCGCTCTCCATCTCTCTATCACATCCACACACATACACACTATCAAGCTGTTTACCTCCCTGCTATAGTATGCAACAAAGCAGCAATATAAGTATTAAAAGCAAACTGAAATTAAAACTATGTACATGTTACACAATCCAAAGATAAAATTCAAGTCACACCAAATTCCTGAAAGCAGCAGACCTATCAGGAAAAAAAAAAATTTCACAATCCAAGTAACAGCCACAATCCACTAATCAATTTGAAATAATTGTGTAAAAAAAAAAAAAAAAAAATCCAAACAAGTAGAAATGTCAAACATACTTCCGCAGTCTCCACAGAAGCGTTTGTGCATAGCACTCGATAAAATCATTTACACTGAGTGGTTCATCACATGGCATGCATGAAGGATCAGCTTCATCTTTTTTAAGGTAAAAATATCACAGGAAAATGTGATTAGCCTGTATCCTGCATTGCATCTGTTTCTCTTTTTGGTATCCAGAGACAGACTGAAAGAACTCGTATAAACACACACACACACACACACACACACACACACACACACACACACACACACACACACTGTAGTCTACCTGGCAAAGCCAGCACACGCATACCACACGTTTTCAAACTGACACCCAAAAAGAAACTCACAGCAGAATTGCCACGCCGTGTGCGCATATTGTGTTTGCCGTTCAATGTCTCGTCGTCCTCCTTGACTGGCTTGAAGAGGTACTGCGAGCCGTCCTTGTCTCCATCTAGCGGGCGAGCCTCCCCGTACTTCTTGAAGAACAGGCGACATTCTGTACATAGCAGCCCACGCTCCTTGCCCGCATGGTGCCAGTCCTTGGACTCTGCAACAACATCCAGCGCCCCATTCATCACAAGGAAAACAACTCACAGTAACTGTGCACAGATCTGTATTGCCTGTCACTGGAACACATCACTCGGTACAAAGTTTAGCACCATGCGTCATCAACCCCCAGCGACAGCCCTACATTCATTTTCTGCTTTAGTGTCTTACCTGATAGTAAAAGACATGTCATAAACCAATGCACCATCATGCTGTGTATGTGTGTGTGTGCTGTGTTTGTCTGCAATATGCCAAATCTCTCTTTTGTGACTTTGGCAAAGCAAACCTTTCCTATCTTCTGAAATGTTGCTTTATTTTCAAACACACAGTAAACTGTGTCCAACGTATTCAGCATGACAAACTGATGATAAATAAAGGATGGTCATCATGGAAAGAGAACTTGGGAGGGGGGAGGGGCAGAAAGGAGGAACTGCTCTCCCTTTATTCCATTTCAACAGAATGAAACATCTCCTTTTTCCATTTTAACTATATGAAAAATCTCCTTTTATTCGATTTAACAGTATAAAACATCTTTCAAACCATGTTAGCAGTATGAAACATCTCCTTTTATTCCATGTTAACAGTATGAAACATCTTTTATTCCATTTTAACAGTATGAAACATCATTTAGCCCATTTCGAACAGTATGAAACATCTCCTTTTATTCCATTTTAACAGTATGAAACATCTCCTTTTATTCCATTTTAACAGTATGAAACATCTCCTTTTATTCCAATTTAACAGTATGAAACATCTCCTTTTATTCCAATTTAACAGTATGAAACATGTTTATTCATTTTTAGTCATGTTTTTGGCTTAAGGTCAGTCTAGTTCAAATTGTCTGGTGACAATAAGCTAACAGCTACTAATCCATGTGTTAACGTGTTCCTAAACATGACAACCCTACTTTTGCTGATTTAATTAAAAAGTAAAACTGGTACATCATTAACATGCCCACATAAAAATCATACACGTCACATATAATTCATGTCAACATGTTCAGCAGTTTATCAAATCAATACTTCCCATTTCTTTCAATATCAACACTTTTAACGCTCCACAAGTCGAAAGCAGGTTTACGGACACTTCTCTCTGCATTATTAGGAACGGTTGTGTACTCAAAAATGCCAGACAATATTAAAGTTCATGATTTACTGAAAGCATCTACGCCATCTCTGTAGGAATGTGTGTGTTCTCCTGGATGCAAGTGAACAAGTCCCAAATTAGGGGATTCAGAGCTGTCATTATGTACATATCAGTATATCTCAGCAAGAGAAGAAAGGCAGCTGGTTTTAAAAGGACAAAAAGAAAAAGGAAAATAAGTCAAGCCCATCCCCCCCCCCCCCCCCCCCCCCCCCTCCCCTTTCTCAAAAAGCTTTTCTTTCCCAATACTCTTCCTCTTGAGATCCACTGTGGATCAGGGGAGTAGATAATTTATACTTCCACAGACTCATGCCAATTCGCAACAACCCTCCAACCCCCCCCCCCCCCCCCCCCCCCCCCCCCCCCACACCCTCCCACTTCCAATACACTACTCGCCCCAGCATGCCGACTTGACATCCCAGCAAGTG
>JADBJO010001012.1:405000-420000 GCA_016801955.1 Conus betulinus
ACACTGCCATTGACAATAGCCGGCCACCTTGACTTGGTGGACGGAACAGTCTGCTCCTGCAGGCTCTCTGCCTAATGCACAATGCTTTGGCACAATAAGCTTGCCACTTCCCCATCACAAAAACCCGGATATTTTTCAATTTGCCCAGACAGTCCTTCCTGAGAGTGAGTTTGCCCTGGCAAGTAATGCACTTTTCACAATCAAGTCTTTCCAATGCACACTGCGAATTGTGCCCAGTGGCAGACAATATAAACATCTGACACCTAGCGCTGCAAGGCATATCAATTTATGTTTTTTTCTCACACCCATGCAACAGGATTGCCTCATTTTACACAATGCTCAACCACTGCTGAAGTCCATCACAGATGATCCTCCACATAAAAGGAATTATCCTAGAGGGAGAAATCTACCACTCTAGAAGAAATCTTCTGAATATAGGATGAGAAGCTTGGCTGCAAGGTTCTGAACCAAACCATTGTGACAGAATGTATAAATTCAATCATATATCTGTGCATGCAAGCACTGTCTATGCATGCAGACTTGTAAATGCCAGGACAATGAAGAAACAATGCATTCAGTGTGAATTAAACAAAAGGAAAATAAGATTTTTTTATTTCATACATCATTGCAGTGAGCAATCACAATTTCTGTTTTTGACAATGAAGCATAAGCTCATGGCACAAAACTGGACATGTACAGTGCTCTTAAGACAACAGTCCCCATAAAATCAATAACACTTGCTTGTGCTGACACTTAGACCGCAATCTGAGCACAAACTATAAACATAACTATCGACAACACAGTGACCAGTCAATCTACTTTCCAAACTCTTCAAGCCAGCCACAAGCTTTAGATGTCGATCGACAAAATGTTCATCAACAGCCTACACATCTGTTGTGCTATAGTTTGCAGGTCCACGAGTCACGCTGCCATTGGCTTCATACATTAAATCTGCAGCAGCTGGGATCAGCCATTGTACTCTCTGCATTTCATACCAAGAGAAACTAGTTGTGCAGTGCTTTTCCTTCTTGTGGTGAACTCATGTTACCGAGATGAACAGCACATAGGCAGGGCACCTCCATTAGAGTTTAATGAGAGTCAAAACTATTCAAGGATACTAGTACAACTTTCTCAGCTGGAAACTTCCACTGTAGTTCACTGAAGTGCTACAACTATTTGGGAATACTGGTACTACTTTCATTCACTGAAAGGAATGAAATGGAATGCAGAATTTCAAATGAGGCCCCCTGAATTTCATAATGGCTGCTTCAGTATGTGCTATCCAACATCAATCAAATGGAAAAACCTTCCAAGGATGAATCAATCAAATTCTAGAAAATAGGAAAAATGAAACCCTTACAAACAACACAAAGTCTTATTTCCCTTCTTTACTTATGATACGCGCACGTGTGTGTGTGTGTGTGTGTGTGTGTGTGTGTGTGTGTGTGTGTGACACAGAAAGAGAGAGAGAGAGAGAGAGCTTCTCTGTCCTATTTGATTCAGTAGCACTGAATTTCCATACCTGATATCTTCATTGTTCTGGCTCAACACTGCTAAACACAAGGAAAATCATACTGTAAATGCATCCGTATGCTGTCATTCCAATGGGGTTGTTGATCTGACACACAGACTCAGGTTAACGACACAGACCACCAATGCGGTGGGAACAGCCACTGAACAGCCATCAACTCATCGACACACACCCACACAAGTATACAAAGGCACAAGCAATGTTTCCTGCCTGTGCTGCACCATGTGTGATGGAAGGCACAGCTGCTGGCCCCAAAGTAAAACATAATTTTGTAATCCTCAACATGCTGCAGGTCTTGTTTCGCACTTTTTGGAAGGTGAAAAAAAAACAACAACCAAAAAACTGAAGTAGATCTGACGTAGGATGTGACAGCTGCGTGTGTGCTGCTTCCCCGGGTGCGCCTGGGCCTCTCTGTGGCTAGCTGACAACCTTCAAACAGCACTACTTGTTTTCTTGCTCTGAAGAATTTTCTGGAAAAGAGCACAGCACATCTCCTGCCTGAGATCATGGTGATGGTCAGTAAGCATAACCCCGTATGGCTGATGATCATGGTGGTGATCAGTAGATGCAGCCCCCTATAGCTAAGATCATGGTGGTGGTCAGTAGACATATCTCCCTATAGCTAAGATCATGGTGGTGGTCAGTAGACATATCCCCCTATAGCTAAGATCATGATGATGGTCAATAGACATAGTCTCCTATAGCTAAGATCATGGTGATGGTCAGTAGACATAGCCTCCTAGAGCAAAAGACCATGGTGGTGGTCAGTAGACATAGCCCCCTATAGCAAAAGACCATGGTGATGGTCAATAGACATAGCCCCCTATAGCAAAACATCGTGGTGATGATCAGTATGCATAACCTCCTATAGCTGAAGATCATGGTGATAGTCAACAGACATTATAGCATAGCTCCCTGTAGCAAAAGATCACGGTGGTGGTCAGTAGACATCGCCCCCTATTTACACTCACACCAGAGTGCTACCAACAGACAACAGTGCACATGTTTACAGTACTCTTCAACTTAATGGCAACATACCAACACTAGACCCATCATTGCCTCATCATGTATCCTCATCCATTAGGAAAATGAAACTCAAATGTGGTTTTAGTGTTCCCAACTGAGCCCAGAGCAACGGGGCAAAAAAAATCCCTCAAATTAAAGGTAGAGGTATAGTAACAAAAAGCTGACTGGAAGAGATCTCATCATCTGTACAATGAACACAACTGTCAGCTAGAGGTAGAGGTATAGTAACAGAAAGCTGACTGGAAAAGATCTCACCATTTGTACAAAAAAAACACAACTATCAGCTAAAGGCAGAGGTATAGTAACAGAAAGCTGACTGGAAGGAATCTCACCGCTTGTACAGTGAAGATGACCATCAGCTAAAGGTGGAGGTATAACAACAGAAAGCTGACTGGAAGAGATCTCATCATTTGTACAATGAACACAACTGTCAGCTAAAGGTAGAGATATAGTAACAGAAAGCTGACTGGAAGAGATCTCATCATTTGTACAATGAACACAACCGTCAGCTAAAGGTAGAGGTATAGTAACAGAAAGCTGATCGGAAGAGATCTAACCATCTGTACAATGAACACATATCAGCTAAAGGCAGAGGTATAGTAACAGAAAACCGACTGAAGAGATCTCACCATCTGTACAAAAAAAACACAACTATCAGCTAAACGTAGAAGTATAATAACAGAAAGCAACTGGAAGGAATTTTTCTACTTGTACGGTGAACATGACCATCAGCTACGGGTAGAGGTATAATAACAGAAAGCCAACTGGAAGGAATCTCACCGCTTGTACAGTGAAGATGGCCATCAGCAAAAGGCAGAGGTATAATAACTGAAAACGGACTGCAAGTAAAGCAGCACTGACGTACACATGTACACAGTCTCCAACAAGGGATCACACTTCTTATTCAGATGAGCCATTAACATCATCCAGACCTGTTTACCCTAAAGCTGCTACTGGTGTATTTCCTTCTTTACAACAAACGCATTTTCCTAACAATGTGTGTACACATCTCTCAAATTTTTTTTTAAGTTTCATAAAAACCAGGGGGGGTCCCTGCTATGGTTATGACATCATCCAGACGCGAGTTCACGCGCATGATGTCGTCACTCTTTGGTCATTGCGCTCGAACACAACGGTTATACGCTGCAAGGGCAGTAACAACTCAAGAACTTCGTCTTGAGATCGTTCCACACACACACACACACACACACACATCTTTTTTCTGGTTCGTCATATTCATCTTATTTTCGATTTCTCTGGTTCATCATTTTCATCGTATTTTCGCCAAACGTGTACAATAGGACGAAATGGTAGGGGTAAACAGGTCTGATCATCCTGAGGTACCTAAAAGAATGATCTTGAAGGCTTACCGTGTGTGAAGCAGCGCTGACAGGTGTAGTCCTTCAGGTCTCGTCCTGCATCGCTGTCTTCAGAGTCATCAGAACACTCGCTCACGGAGCTGTGGTCCACTGAAACCAACCCATCACCAACCTCCAGGTCAAACCGGAATCAACTCAGCTTGTTCATCTGCTGTAGTACTTACATCCACACACAATTCTGCATGACAGATCCTCAGACTCAGTCAACATTCCAACCATGATTCAAACACTGATGTTAGGAACAATGGTGGCGCTCCTATTCTCTATGTTTGCTGATGAACTAGAAGTTGTGAATTTTTATACCAGAACACCATTGTATACGTCCTTCAAAAAGAGCTCAAAGTGCTATGTTATTATTATTTACAAAAAAAAAAAAAAAGAAAAAAGGAAGTGAAAGGAAAAAAAATACAGAGACAGAAAAATCACCATTTTAGCTGAATGCTCTCAAACTGACAATAATCACACATATCACCTTTTCACTGATGATCACTCATCCCTCTAAGTTACTTGTTCTTAAAAAAATGATAAAGGGTAAAAAAAAAAGCCAGCGCACCAAAAACAAATGGAAATTTAAAAAAAATATATATATAAATATTCAACAGTACCCACCCCCCTTCTCCTTTCCCACCCCCCAGCTCCCCAACCCTAATGCTAACAGTGCAGCTCATTTGGAGGAGGTAACGGCAGCAGCGGTGCGCGGCTGACAGCGACGACATTCTACCCTGCCATGTGGCCCTTCTTCAGTAGATGCCATCTCCCCCGGCTGCCAGGCTCTCAGGCCCAAGTCATTTGTCAGGTCTGCAGCTTAGGAAGCCATGTTCTCCCTGGACAAAGGTGACAGGGCCGGCAGTCAGATTTATGTCCCCTTGTCATCCAGGCTTTGCCCAGACACCTTCCTGGGGCCTGGGGGGCGGGATAGCTCACAGCCAACAGGGCCTTAGTCACTCCTCCTTCATTAAGATACCCCCCCCCCCCCCCCCCCCAACTTCCAAGGACTTGGTCAAATCCCTGACACAGCTTCCTCCCTCTCTTTGGGGGCAATCAACGCATGCATGTTGCCTTTGTGCTTGCAGAGGGTTTTTTTTTGTTGTTGTTTTTTTTTACCTGGCTGCCATTCAGGCTGTAGGACTAGTGTAGAATTCTATTTCACTACCCTAAAAACAAAAAGAATAAAATAAAAAAAAGGCTTTTAAAAGAAAATGAGAATTAGCTGAGATGGAAAAACAAAAGAAAAAGAAAAGAAACCAATAGTCTCTTGTAATTGCTTTAATAATGTATCACAAATCCGTGTGGCAAATCCTAGGATGAAAAGATTAGAAATGCCTATTTTCCATCGACTGGCATGTGCAGCGACACTTTCTTGCTTCCACAGCCAAGTTAAAACTCAATCCTTTCTTCTTTCTGGAAAGGTGAACAAATGCAGTTTTGACACAAAAATACGTACTACCACATGATTTTGACAAACTCAGGTATTTGATACTGGGAAGACTTGTAGATGTAAAATACTGATCTCTGAGGGGATGGGGTTGGGGTGGGGAGAACCATCAAATTTTAAAACTAATTTCATCTGATGGACACAAAACAACAGATATGAAGGAAGTTAAATCCAACAACATACACAGTAGCATGAGGCAAACAAAGCATGCAATTAATATATGACAAAAATAGCATACAGAAAATCTACAGCAAAACTAGCCTGCACTGGATACAGGACAATCACACTTTGCACTAAGCGAAAGGCAGGCATGGCAATAAAATACACAGTCCAAATGTTCATTTTTCTTATCAGTGTAATTGTGTAAATTAAATGTTCTGAATGGAAGCCATTTTAAAAAAAAAGAGTTTTCAATCCACTTATGCAGAGCAAGGCAAATCATGGCAACCACTTCGGTGTAGACATAATGGCACTTCACCGCACAGTCTTTACACATTCAACAGAAGTACAGCATTGTCTGAACGGTCATTACAACACAGATGCTTAGCATATAGAATTATGATTATCATTACTTTGTATACACAAAGAGGGTCCCTTAAGTTGTCTGTCTGCGTTTCACACTGCAGAGAAATCCATCAAGTTTTCGTTTCACCAGAAGGGGAGGGGGAGGAGGGGGGGGGGGGGGGGGGGGGGCCCTAGAAACACGTAACAGTAAAAGCAATAAAAGATTCATACAATTTGTAAACCAATGGAGTAAAATTCTGCCTGAAATGCTCAACAAACAAATGAAACTCTCGGCTCCATGTAAAATCTCCATGCAGCTCTCAGTACAGCAAGGGTTTGTTAGTGCTTGTAACAAATCCTTTCTGGAAAGGGAGGAGGCCGCAAGAAAATAAGGAATGCGGGAGGTAGTGAGAAAAAGAAAAATCACTGCACAGCAGCATACAACAGACCTAGGAGTCACCAAAGCACTGAAAAAGATGAAAAAAACCAAGAAAAGGTTTGGATTTGTGTCCTACATCTTAGTTTATTATTTTAAAACACACATTGCTTGGATATCTTTGCCTGATAATTTCTCGTAAAACTGTTACTCTGAACACAAACAAACATACAAGATTTTTTTAACACAGCAACGCTATCTTTTATGATGAAAGAGTGAGACTTTCAAAGCAAGAGATTTGTATCCTCCAAGCAAGAGATTTTTATCTCCCAACGTCGACCCTGTCTTCTTAATGAATCGTCTTGCAGGCTAACTGAACTCCCATAAAATACGAAAATGCTGAACGTATGTGTTTGAAGTACAAGGGCCCAGTCACCCCCCCATTACGTCCAAGGGTCTTTGAAATGAGGGGAATAAAATCCTCAGCAAGCAAATGAGGCCTTAGGCTGTGATCTTGTGTCCTGCCTGCCATCCGCTGGGCTCTAAAGCTGCAATAACTACACGTCATGAAAGACAGGCCAGAGGATGCCACTGCTATCTCCACTTGATGCCCGCTGCTGATGTTACTGTTCAGATTTACAGGGCTCGCGTTAACCCAGACCCTTTCATCAGGCCCACTAGATTTTCTCTCTCTCTTTTTTTTTTTTTTTTTTTTTTACTGCCTTCTTTCTCTCTCCCCATTTGGGAGGATGAAATTGGTTTGATGTATATTTTTTGTGTGTGTGATAATAGTCACTGTTTCAGACAGGCTTGTGCACCATCCGAGTCCTTGCTTTTACTAAAAGAAAGCAACATACTCCATAATCAACAAACTGATGGCGTCATTTCTTTGAGACAGACTGACGGTGTCAGGCACTGGTTGTCTGCTCTTTCTGGCTTACTGTTCCCTTTTTCAGTAGGTTTCTTCTTTCTTTAAGTTATACTGACAGGGCGGTGACCCCTTTTGACCCATGAGAGTTCAATGGGACACACATCCTGTCTGGCAACTTTCAACTCTGGCACAGTTGTGTGTGAGCTTTGAAGGCCCAGTTCACATACTCCCCTGTCACCTGGATCCAGATGACTTTTAGTGTTTGGGGAATGAACTGTGTTGTTGTTGCTGTTTTTTCGTCGTTGTTGTTGTTGTGTTTTTTAACTGCGTCATTTTATTTTTTTTTATCCTTCCTTTTCAAAATTATGACGTAAGAAGGCAATCTATGCAAGGTTTCTTTCATGACTTGACATATTTCGAAACGGAATACGTCAGTGACATGATTACTAAAAATTATTCTTTCATAATACCTTGAATCAGCTGATCTTGGTCCCTTCTCCTCTTCAAACTTGGATGCAAGAAAGAGGGGGAAAATCATGATCTATTGTTATGAAAAGCGACTTACACCAGGAGTGTGATTTTCAGCCCCATCTTCCTCAGTGTGAAGCCCCAAGTGTACGAGAGCTCCCAACACACTAGGTGTCATTTTCCAACAGTTGTTGTGACGCTTTTTGGACTAGTTTCCATTTGTGCCCCCCCCCCCCCCCCCCTTTCCTGAATTTCAAGATATTTCAACACCTTCCAGGGTAGTTAGCCTCCCGAGCCCTCTGCATGGTGACTCTCTTCAAGCTATTCTACTGCTTGCGTGAAAGTGGGAAACATGATTGAAAAGGTTTACAAATTTATATTATGTCTGAAATTTTGAGCCCTCAATTCATGTTGCATTTCACCATCTGTTGTGTGGGTGGTGCACAGTAGAATTCTGGTTGGTAATCTTTCCCCTATCTCTCCAGGTTGCCTTTTCCCCACATACAGTCACCCACCCCTATCATACATGCCTACCCCTAAAAATGAATTTCAGTAGCACTGATTTCAAATTTCAGTAGCACAGACTCAAAATCAGTAGCATTCATTTTTTTTTTCTTTTGAAACAGTTTGTGGGAAAGAGCTGGTCAGGGTGTCATAATCAGCTCAATCTATGCATAGATTAAGACAAAACTTTACTGCCATGTTTTAATTACAGAAAATGCGCCGTCACAAATCAAGCACTTTGCTTCTGAATCGTCACCCACCCCTATCATACATGCCTACCCCTAAAAATGAATTTCAGTAGCACTGATTTCAAATTTCAGTAGCACAGACTCAAAATCAGTAGCATTCATTTTTTTTCTTTTGAAACAGTTTGTGGAAAGAGCTGGTCAGGGTGTCATAATCAGCTCAATCTATGCATAGAATAAGACAAAACTTTACCACCATGTTTTAATTACAGAAAATGCGCTGTCACAAATCACGCACTTTGCTTTTGAATCGTCAGAGTCCAATTTCACAATGAAAGGGAAATATGCCACTGTATTTGTCTAGGAACTTCTGTGACGGCTGATGCTTTTTGATGCAGGTTCATCAGCATCACCAGTTGGCACATCCATTCGCTTTCTCTTTGTATTAGACGCCATGTTTCAAAAACTTCAATTACTTGCGATATCCGGTTTAGTACTTCCGCTTTCAAAAGCATCGTTTTCTTTGAATAACTGAGTTTAACATCCCTCTGTAGCAGAAGCCATTGGAGACATGCACTATTCATCTGCTTGATGAAGACGGGGCTTTACGTCCCTTTTACCATTTGATGTTCTGCTTCTGCTTTCAAAAGCATCATCTGCCTCAACTCGTGATCGTTTCAAGTAAATTTTGTTGAAAAATCTTTTTACTGTAACGAAAAATAAATTTTCTGTAGTCGCCGTAGCTACTTTCTTTTTTTTCTTTTTTTTTAATTAATTGCTGTAGAAAATATGGAAGTTCCATAGGGGTAGGCATGTATGCCCTATCAACCCATCCATACAGACAACCTAAAACATTTAAGCCACCCAACATTCTCTGGGCCCTTTCTTGTCTCAACACTCCTGTCGTTCTCATGGGGCTTCACCTCTCTCTCTCTCTCTCTCTCTGTAGTACATACACCCTTTTTTTTTTTCTTTCTTTTTTTTGGTAGGCCAGATGGTTGTTTTCCCCCTTTTTTTCCCCCAGCCTCCAGGTGTGCAAAAGTGCCTTAATGTAAGTAATTTTGAGTTTGTTTGGTTTTTTGAGGCAACAAGGATTCAGTTCTTTTTGTACTCGCAGTTCTTACAGAACAGGGAGTACTTTACAATGGGAATGAAGAAATGCCGTCTGTCCCGTCCGTCCATCTGTCCTCCCACCCGCCCGCCCGCCGTCAAAATGTGTTCCACTCACTCCAGACAAAACTACTGGGCCAATCTTCCTGAAAATGTGTAGGTATGTTCATTATGGGTCAAAGATGATGCCTGGTGTGTTATTTTACCATTATGGCCATTACTAACAGCCATTACAGCCCATAATGGTTTTCATTCTTTATGGAATATCCTACAAAGTACTAGGCCGATCTCTCTGAAAATTTGTGGGCATGTTCATTATGGGTCATGGATGATGCCCGATGTGTTACTTTACCATTACAGCCATTAGTAACAGCTATAACGGCTTTTTTTATAGAATATCTCAGAAAGTACTTGGCCGACCTTTCTGAAAATTTGCAGATATGTTCATTATGGGTCACTGATTATGCCCGATGTGTCATTTTACCGTTAAGCCATCACTAATGGCCATAACGGTTTTTTCTTCTTTATGGAATATCTCAGCAAGTACTTGGCTGATCTTTCTGAAAATTTGCAGGCATGTTTATTATGGGCCATAGATGATTCCCAATGTGTTATTTCACCATTATAGCTGCTACTAACGGCTATAATGGTTTTTTTCTTCTTTATAGAATGTCTCAGAAAATACTTGGCTGATCTTCCTGAAAATTGGTATGTTCATTATGGGTCACGATTATGTACGATGTGTTATTTACCGTTATAGCCATCACTAACGGCCATAACAGCCCATAACGGTTTTCCTTCTTTATGAATATCTCAGAAAGTACTTGGCCGATATTTCTGAAAATTTGTAGGCATGTTCATTATGGGCCGTGGATGATGCCCTATATGTTATTTTAACCCGTTATAGCCATTACTAATGGCTGTAACGGCTTGTAATGTTTTTTCTTCTTTATGGAATATCTCAGAAAGTACTTGGCCGATCTTTCTGTAAATTTGTATGTATGTTCATTAATGGTCACAGATGATGCCTGATGTTTTAATTTACTCCATTATAGCTGTTACTAATGGCTGTAACGGCCTGTAACGTTTTTTTCTTCTTTATGGAATATCTCTGAAAGTATGTGGCTGATATTTCTGAAAATTTGTAGGTATGATCATTATGGGTCATGAATAATGAGTGATGTTTCAGTTTACCGTTACAGTCACTACTAATGGCTGTAACGGGTTTTCTTCTTTATGGCATATCTCAGAAAATAATTGGCCGATCTTTGTTAAAATTAGCAGGTATGTTCATTATGGGTCACAGATGATGCCTGATGTTTTAGTTTGCCCTGTTATAGCAGTTCCTAACAGCTGTAACGGCCTGTAACGTTTTTAACTTCTTTATAGAATATCTCAACGTACTTGGCCGATCTTTCTGAAAATTAGCTGGTATCTTCATTATGGGTCACGAATAATGCCCGATGTTTTAGTTTACCGTTAGAGCTGTTACTAATGGCTGTAACGGCCTGTAATGGTTTTTCTCTTTATGGAATATCTCGGAAAGAACTTGGCCGATTGTTGTGAAAATTAGCAGGTATGTTCATTGTGGGTCACGGATGATGCCCGATGTTTAAGTTTACTCCATTATAGTTGTTACTAACGCCTGTAACGGCCTGTAATGGTTTTTTTTCTTCTTCATGGAATATCTCGGAAAGTACTTGGCTGATCTTTGTGAAAATTAGAAAGTATGTTCATTATGGGTCATGGATGATGCCCAATATCTTATTTTAACGTTATAGCTGTTACTAACAGGTGTAATGGCCTGTAACGGTTTTTCTTCTTTATGGAATATCTCAGAAAGTACTTGGCCGAAGTTCACTATAGCTTTCCGATGATGCCCGATGTTTTAGTTTACCGTTATGCTATATCAGCTCACAATGGTTTTTTTTCTTCTTTATGGAATATCTCAGAAAGTACTTGGCCGAACTTTCTGAAAATGTGTAGGTATGCCTATTATGGGCGACGGGATGATGCCTGATGTTTTAGTTTACCATTGTAGACATTACTGATGGCTGTAAAGGCCCATAATAGTTTTTTCTTTTTTATGGAATGTCTTAGGAAGTACTTGGCCGATCTTTCTGAAAACTTGTAGGTATGTTCATTATGGGTCATGGATCATGTATGCCATTAATTTACCGTTATGGTTGTTACTAAGGGCTATAACAACCCATAACAGTTTTTTGTTTTTTATGGAATATCTCAGAAAGTAAGTGGCCAATCTTTCTGAAAATTTGTAGGTATGTTCATTATGGGTCACAGAGATGCCCGGTGTTTAAGTTTACCATTACAGCCATTACTAATGGCCCATAATGGTTTTTCTTCTAGATGGAAAATCTCAGAAAGTTCTTGGCCGATCTTTCTTAAAATTTGTATGTTCATTATAGGTCACAGATGATGGCCAATGTTTACCAGAATAGCCATTACTAATGGTTACACCAGCCCAAGACGGTTTTTACTCTTTATGGAATATATCACGCATATTCAGGATAAACTGGGAGTACATTTATATGCTTTGCATCTTGTTATAAAGTTTGTTTTGGTCAGTTGGAGTTCGTCTTTGACTGTAAAGAAGTCCTGCCCTGAGATTTCCAAAGTTTCCCTCCCACCCTAGATAGGTTCCTCATCTTTTGTAACTCCTCTTCAGAAGGGGAGTTTAGAGAGATAACTGAAGAGCTTTGAGGCAAACTGTTTTTCTTTTCCTTTGGAAGCCTTAAGTTTGTCCATTTCTTTGTTAAACTTAAAGATGTTCTATGAATATGTTCAAATTTGCTAATTTGTAGAGTGCAACTAACTTAGTGCTCCCCTATGTACTGGGCATAATCTTCAACACTTGCAGAAATTTCAGAACCGTTTCCTTTTGTGTCTCCTTTAAATTTTGAAATACAGTGACACCTTCCATTGTTACAGTACTCTAATTCAGTCTCCCAAACCCCCCCCCCCCCCCCCCCCCCCCCCCCCCCCCCCCCAGATAGTCACCCTCTTTAGGCCATTCTCTGCTTCTGTAAGAGTGAGAGGTTTGTCTGAAAAGGTCAACGACTATTTTACATTATATGTGGAACTGGTACAGGGTGCGATTAATTCATATTCCATTTTGCTGTCTGTTGTGTGGGTGCAACACAGCGAATTTCCAGTTTGTTTTCTTTCCATTTACTCTCTAGATTTCCCTTTCCCCACATCCCGATACAGTCTGAGAGAGAGAGAGAGAGAGAGAGAGAGAGAGAGACAGAGAGATTTTACAATACATCAATGTAATAATGTATTGCGTTATTTCATACAGATTTCACACATTATGTTATTGTACATGTGTGTGTACACTTTCCTTAAAGTGTATCTACATTGTACACGTGTTTGTGTATATGTTCGCATGTGAATGCCATAGGTCTTGCACGCACATTTTAGCCTTGGGAAAAATTTTAAAATCTACATTCAAAACAGAGTAATCTGGAACTGAAAATGAAATCAAGCAGGGAACAGTAAACAATAACAGCAAATAAGTAGGGTAACTTTTGCTCCAATAAGAAAACCTAACACAGAGTAACTTTTATTCAAGACTGGCACACCCTTTTAAAACTGAATAAACTTATAAAGACAAACAAATACAAAAACACAATCAATCTAATAGTGGGGGAAAAATCAATCGCAGGCCAACAACTCCTCTGTCATCATAGAAATGACTTGGTAAAGATTTGGACGGGGGGGGGGGGGGGGTTGAAGATGAAGAAAATGGGAACATGAAATTTAAAAAAATATATGGTGTAAATCTGAGCACAATGGAAATTAACACAATGGGGGGGGGAGGGGGGGGAATTAAATTTACACTCACTACAGAGTGGTTTGGTTTACATCTGATCACACTACAAGAATTAAAACCACAAAAATAGAAGGGAAAAAAGCCCAAAGATTTGCCTGTGGAGATGGGGGCCGAGAGATGAGGGTAGTGCTCTAAAACAGGCTCTTGCCCAGCTAAATCAGCCAAAATTCTATGGCCCTCCCTGACTGCTGCAATACTCTCTCTTGAATTTAGAAACACCAACAATCAAATTGTGTCTTGACCATTTGTTGGTATACACCTACAACCAGCTATTGTTGACCTTTCGCACTTTCACAACATCTTGTTAGTGCAAGACTTCAGCATGTGTGACATCATGTCTTCCACCAGCAAAACAGAGACTTCCTGTTCAGCTGGCATACTGACAATGCAACTAGCGCTCAAAGCATTCCACAGCCACTTTGTTCTTCTCTCTACACCCCCTAACCCAAGCAATGTTTTTTCCTTTTTATCTTTTGAACTGAAAGTAGTTCTTTTTAGTGCCAAGTACTATTAGACCTTTGTTTTTAATGATGTGAAGAAATAAGCATGATTTTCTGACAATGTAAAGATTTAAGTGTCATTTTTGCAACGTGTTCAAGTATTAGCTTATTTCTGTGAATAACGGTGTACAAACTACCCTTAACTTTTACAGACTATCAGATCCATTTCCTTTTTTTAGAAAACAGTGTTAACACACCTCTGTAACTTCACTTGCATTCATCTACCAACTAAGAAGCCAAATGTGACCATCATCATCTTGTAAATTCAAGGCGGACTGCTTATTCTCGGATAGGACTTTCCCATCCCCTGCTCAGCACCAGAGCAGGTTGGCTGTTTGCCGCTGCACCCCCCACCCACCCCCACTGTTCAGCTCTTCGACTTCCTGTCAGCTTCCTCTCCTATAAACAGAATGAAAAAAGATGTACAAATTCAGGCGTGGTACTAAACATCAATTTAACAACATCAAATCTGAAAGCTTTATTTCATTGTTATTTGTTTTTTTTTTCCAAATTCATGTCAATAAAGAAGTGATAAAAACAGGAAGCCACTGCACCTGAAGAGACCCACACACCGTCAGCCAATCGATGCCATCAGGTGAGAACAGCAGCAGGTGTGGGGGTAATCTACCAAGTTCAATCTACCCCTCGACACAATCACAGACCTACATGACTGCTGCCGCCTCCACACCCCCAACACAGTGCTCGGCTGCTGGGGGGGGGGGGGGGGGCCTACTAGCTGTCATGTAGTCACTGGCACTCTCACCTGCTCTGCTTTATCTACCAAACACTGTGTTGACAACTGGCATGGTCCCAGCCTGGAGGTTTCTATTCCCTGAACTTCCTGCATTCATGTATGTCTGGTGTTTGTAATCTCACCAACAATGGACTCTTCTGGGCTTTGTAAAAGAAATTATCTGAAATTATGAACAAAGAAATGAAACTGAAACAAAAACGAGCACTTCAACTTGGAACTTTAAAAAAAAATTATAAAAAAAAAAGAAGAGAGAAAAAAAGAAAATACCATTTGAAAAACTATCCTTTTTCCTCACCAATCAATGTGTTTGAAGTTAATGGTACAGACAACTGGATTCAAACTGTATTCTAGTATTCTACCCACTAATGAATGTGTTTTAACCTCTGATGAGAGAGCGAGGGATAAAATCATACGGTTACGTTTGATGGCAGAGCTGACACTGGTGAGTTACAACCCCACATGGTTCAGATGTTTTCGGCTTGAAAAACCCTCTCTGTCCACCCC
>JADBJO010001012.1:425000-447500 GCA_016801955.1 Conus betulinus
TATGGCATATCTCTCAGACAACATCTATTTCCTCCATACACACCATATGGTACATCTCTCAGACATCTATCTACTTCATCCACACATACCATATGGTACATCCCTCAAACAACATCTATTTCATCCACACACACCATATGGTGCATCTCTCAGACAACATCTACTTCATCCATACATGCATTATGGTGTATCTCTCAGACAACATCTATTTCATCCACACATACCATATGGTACATCCCTCAGACAACATCTATTTCACCCATACACACATATACTGCATCCCTCAGACAACATCTACTTCATCCATACAAACCAGTCATCCTTGGACATTGTTAGACAGACACTGAGACAGTCTGGCACATTAAAAAAATAAAAAAAAAAAAAGAGAGAAGAAGGAAAGGCAGAACAAAAAGTGGACGGGTGCAAACTCTACTTCAGCCACGAACACCCTAAGTCGAGTCCACTGAACAGAACAGTTGGTGAATAACTCACAGAACTCAACGTCAGGCTGCGAAGAACGAGTGGTCTTCTTGTTCTTCTTCAGTTTCTTCACCTGGTGACGATTGCTGACCGCGTTCTGGGTCTTCTTCCAGTAGTAGTAGTACTCTATCAATTCTCCCTGCACACACAGACAGATACACAATGGATGAAACACTTCCACCACCCTTCACTCTTTCCACTACCTATAGTATATAACACGTTGGTCACTTCCTGGTTTTGTTCATTGCCTGGGTTATTCTTCGAACCATATCTGCTTTTTCTGACAGTCTAAAACAGTCTGTGCCTACAACAGACAATGAGAAAGAGGAAAGGACAAACATGCAATAGATAAGAGGGGGAAAAGAGAGAGAGATGGGGGGACGGGGCAGGGGAAAGGACAGTGAGGAAGGGGGGTGGGGGAGTGCAGGGAAGAGAAATCTGATTTTTTTTTTTTTTCATCAAACTTGTACAGGTCACAATGACTGACGGTGAAGCTCCAATTATTTCAATGAAACTTTTTACACATCCAACCCTGCAGTCCGTTCCAAGCCAACACAGAGGGTTCTACTCATCCAACCTGAAGCAGCATACAGAGAAAACACCCCATTTAAAGCATGGCGAGCCTGGGGTGAGGCCAACAAGGGCAGGCAGTTTCTACCCACACAGAGCTCCCACACCCTCTCTCTCACCCAGCCCTTCATCGATAGGGCAAATTCCCCTGGGTTGAAATGGGAGGTGGTACTACATCCTTCCTACCAGGCACCCTACAGTTCAGAGAACTGCTGTCTACTTGGCCCCTAAGGCTTATTTTTGGGCCATTATGGAGAAACAGCATTACGCATCTGTAACTCAACAACCCATCTGTAACCTCAACAACCGGTAAAAACGACAAGTGTCATGTCTCCATCAGGAAAGGGAGGGGAAGCTGGGGTACGGAGGGGGAGGTATCTAAAAGCTTTATCTTGAAGAACCTGCAAAGTTCGTTCTCAAAACAAAAAGCGAAGGGAAAAAAAAACTGCTTCACTCCTGTAGAAAACAGACAGCAATGTGGGGCTTTGTTCTGCGGGGGAGAGAAAAAAAAAACAAAAGCGTAGGAAGAGATAAGATGGAAACAGACGACGAAAGAAGACAAGGAAGAAAAAAAGAGTGTATTCATACTACAGTTGAATTACCCACCAAATCCTTTAACATTCAGAGAGCCAGTGTATCAGACAGTGAATCCAGCTGCCCCTGCCATTTACTCACACACTCAAGAGCAGATTTATCTCCCTTTTCTATACCCCCCCCCCCCCCCCCCCCCCTTCTCCCTATCTGTGTCTCATCCCCTGAAATATGCAACTAGGTGACTGCATTTTTTTTTTTTTTTTTTTCAGGGTACAGTGTAAGGGGTGGGGTGTGGACAGGGACTAGGAGCACCATGAAATTTATCACTCTGAGCTCTTTCCACCCAGTGCCCAGCCTCTGGTGAGACATGTGGTGCCTAATGTCAGTCTCTGTTCAAATCTGGCCTATTTTACTGTTATTCCTTACCCAATAAACAAGGAGAGGGTGAGTATTAGAAATTGTTTCTTTCTCCTAATAGTAATATGTGCCGCTTTGACTTAACAAATTTCAAATGATTTGCCCCCCCCCCCCCCCCCCCCCCCCCCCCCCCCCCCCCCCCCCCAGCCACCCTTTCCAACACCATAAGCTAGTGTAAAAACAATCATACGAGGGCAGTTTTTTTTGACAAAAGCATACTGAACAACTCTAGAACGTAACTCAAAAAGTATACAATACAAAAGCTGTATTAATTCACACTAGTGCAGAAAATGTATTTGAGAATGACACAGTCTCGAGTTGTATAATTTACACTTTATCAAAAACATTATAAATGCAGCCTATCTGCATAAGATGTACTAATGATGTGGATGTAGGATGTGTTTTGGCCCTGCTTATCAAGGACCCATGTCCTATCAATGAAAGATGAGCATGTTGTAATGTCTTTTTAGCACTGTCCCAAAGAAAATGACAGCAAAGTAAAAGAGTCCTGATTTCCTGACTGGACTGCCAAAACAAACATGGTGGGGAACACAGACATATGCATGTCTGTGGTTGGGAAGGTTACAGTAAACAGCCAATTGCTATGTCTGGGCTGACAGGGTGAAGTAAAATTTCTGAAGAAATGCCTGGGAGAGGGTTGGGGCTTCCCTACCCCCTCCCCAAGTGAAGTGAGGGAGATAGGGGAAAAGGAGGGAGCTTTGGGGAGCAGGGGGGGGATAGCGAGACCGGGCAGGGGTGACAGTGGGGAGAGGGGGAAAGGGGGGAGGGGGGGGGTGAGGGGGTTAGGGGAGGGGGGCAGCAAAACAGAGAGTTGTGACAAGTGAAGTGAGGAGAGAGGGGGGGGGGGGGGGGGGAGGGGGGGGCAGAGAGGAGGGGTTGTTAGGGGAGGGGGCAGAGAGAGGGGGGCAGAGAGAAGGCAAAAAACAGAGAGGTGTGACAAGTGAAGTGAGGGAGAGAAGGGGAAAGGGGGGGTAGGGGAGCTTTAGACAGAGAGTTGTGACAAGTGAAGTGAGGGAGAGAGGGAGAGAGGGGGGGGGGGGGGGGGGGCAAAGAGAGAGTTGAAAGAGTGAAGTGAGAAAGACAGAAAGAGCTTTAGACAGAGAGAACAAAAACAAATCATGGGAAGGAAAAGCCAAGTGATTGAAGGAAGACTTCACACTGTGAGACAGAGGTCCTCCCATCAAAACAAGCAATCCCCTCCAGGGCTCACATACAAACACCAAAAACACCCACCCCCCACCCCCACCCCACCCCACCCCACGCGCCCAAATCCCCACAGTAACCAGTGTCCTGACAGACCAACAAACAGGATGGTGAGACATTGTCACCCTTACAGTGGTGGCGCCCTGTGCCGCCCTGTGCCCCCCCCCCCCCCCCCCCCCCCCCCCCTTCCTGGGCCACCAGTCCACTCCATGGGGCCAGGCTAAGCAGGGCCAGCAGGCCGAGAAGAAGAGTGGAGACTGAGCGCTCAGCTGCAGGAAAAGTACAGGGCCGACTGGCACAAGGATTGATCAATTACCTCCCCTGTCCACGCCACAAGTTGTGTGGCACACAATGGGGCTGCTGCTGCCGCCGCCTACCGCCACTTCATTACCCCCCATCAAAACATCATCAACCCAACAACCCAGCTCCCTCAACTTCAAACCCACTCCACACTGAGATGGTGGTGATGGTGGTGGTGGACGTGGTGGTGGTGGTGGTGGTGGGGAGGAGGGGCAGGGAAGAAGTAGGTGTGTGTATGTGGGGGGTGCGGGGGGGGGGGGGGGCGGGGGGGGGGGGGGGTGAGGGGAGTCCAGAACACCAGACCCCTGTCCTTGACTTGTAAGTGTGCCTAGCAAGGTTGCACTTGTGTGTGTGTGTGAGAGAGAGAGAGAGAGAGAGACAGAGGAGAGAGAGAGAGAGAGAGAGAGAGAGCCTCTGTGTGTGTGTAAACTATGTCAACTTCTATCAACACATCACTGTATTTATACAGTCACTCAAACTGTTTATACATCTGTTCCGGACCCCCCCTGAGCAATTTTCCAGTGAAAATCAAACAAGTTATTTTAAAAAAAAAATTTTTAAAAAAGGGCCAGAGCGCTGCGGAACTTGGGACAGTGGACCTGCTTCATGTTTGCATCCTCCATCCCACATGCACTCAGTCAGCAGCTTTCAACCCTCACAACAAACAAACAAAGAACAAATAAGGATTCTATGTCTTCACCCTCTAAATCCACCTTCTAGGCCATTCCATGTCCCCCCACTCCTTTGAACATTATATCATAGTATGCCCATGTGCTTCATCAGATCCCACTTTGGCAGATCATGGTCCACAAGGGACTGACTCCATGACCAAAGACAACATTTGTTAATATTAATGTGGTGTGTGTGGGGGGGGGGGGGGGGTGGGGTGCATGCATGCGCGCACACACGCACTCTCACGCATGTGTGCATGCATGTGTGTGTGTGTGTGTGTGTGTGTGTGTGTGTGTGTGTGCATGCATGTGTGTGTGTGTGTGTGTGTGTGTGTGTGTGTGTGTGTGTGTGTGTGCGTGCTTGTGTGTGTGTGTGTGCACGCGTGCGTGCATGCATGCGTGCATGCATGTGAGCCTGCCTGCGTGCCTGCGTATGTGTGTGTGTGCACACGTGCGCGACAACTTCAACTGGGTGTTGGTATGGCTGTGGTGATTAGATTAGACAAAGAAGGCCCTGCAGAGAGAGCCAAGGGGGGGGATTGCTGTACACCTCACCCTATCACAGTTACAGCCAGGGGGACATGGGGCAGGCATACTACACCCCTATCACTGCTCCACGTACCAGGGCACCCCCTCACCTGTGCTTAACCACCAGCCATCCATGACCGACCTTCAGTTGATCTTTCCATGCAGGCAACATGAAAACTTTTTGCCCCTGGTATACACATTCCACATGCCTCTGTACATGCTCTTTCTTCCTTCTTCTTTTTTTAAGGTTGGGTGGGGGTAGGGGGGGGGAGATGTCTTTGGAGTGGTGATGGTGGTAAATGGAGGTTGGTTAGACACCTAACTCAGCTCCCCTTTTATAAGCAGCTGTATTGAAGCATTTCAAACTGAAGACTTGACTTACTACGATGGTCTTTGTATTCAAATGGTCATATACTGGCCTTGCAGTTCTGAATGTGTGCCGTCTTATCTAAGTTGTACACTAAAGTCCTGGTTTACATTGTGATCAACGGACAATCTTCACACACTTCTAACAGATAAATCCACAACCCCCATCTCTCCTTTCTGAGTATGAATGGCATGAAAGGAAAGGGGGGAACTGTACGTACACACACACACGTGTGTGTGTGTGTGTGTGTGTGTGTGTGTGTGTGTGTGTGCACTCAGTCTGCGCTCGCGTGTGCTCACATACATGTCTCAGATTTTCTTCAAGTTCAGGTCACCAGAATTAGTCATGCAATTTTTCACACATGAGGGTAAACGGAGTTTTGAATTAGTACCATGACTGCTGTTTGTCTCACGAGATTTATGAGGAAAAACATAAGCATCCCCATTCTGGCATGCATACACGTGCTTTTAAGACATACTGACACTCTCCGAATGTACACACAAGCATGTGCAAGCTCATTCAGACCTACAGGCCCATACACCATTCTCTGAATTCACCTCCACCTTTTCCTAAGTTTCTCTCCTTCACTTCTGATTTACAACAAAAAAAAAGAGGCAACCACACTGCACAAACACTGATTCTAGTAAATTCAAGGAGGTGCTTACACGATACGATATTTCAAACAACTACCAGGGAATCGCCGAGGACTTTGATCCTGAGCAAATGCGATGTGGCGTGTTAAGAGGAAGCACACTTGTCAACCTGCAGCAAAGGACATTAATACCGCTGGCGAGTGTCAAGCGAAGCCCAGCTGATAATCAGAAGGTCCCCATGGTGGGGGGGGGGGGGGGGGGGGGGGGGGGGGGGGGGATTGAGAAGATTGAGGAGGGGGGGGGGGACGCTATGACTCACAGTACAGATCAATACCTCCCACCCAAACCACATCGCGGCCCCAACCACCGATACTGAGGTGCTGTATACAAACCAACTGCCTCTGAAAAGAGAAACACGTGCGAAGAAAGGAACCAAAGAGGTTGGATGGCGGGGAGGGGGGAGAGGGTAGGGGGTAGGAAGGAGGGAGAGGAAAGACATCAAGAAAAGAAAAAAACTGGGACTCAAAGTAGCGCGCTGGAGCTTACTCAGGGCAACTGGGTACAACCACTAACAGTTTGGTAATCAAGACACCAGCCTCTGATGTTTGAAGACCCACAGTGTTATACAATCTTCACACAACCAGTCAAACCAGCTTTCCCCACCCTGGCGATAACTGTTAACTGGCCAGCAGTTCTTGATCACATGTGGGGGGTGTCAAGATAAAAAGCCCCCCCCCCCCCCCCCCCCCCCCCCCCCCCCCCCCCCACACACACACACACACATCACTACTTCCTGCCCATTTTCAAAATCTAGTCCCTTGGGACCCGCGGAATTTTTTTTTTTTTTTTCGCTCTCTGATGCTAACTGCCCCTCACGCTGACCGCAAGAAACAGACCAACCGAATATGGAACATAAAACAGCCAACAGCCCCCCACCCCCAACCCCAGTGTGCTCATACAGTCCTCCCTCCTCCAAAGGCGATTTAAGCGTCGGTGAAAACATGTCTTGGCACTTGTAGGTGTGAAGTGGCGAGCCGCGCGAACTGTGGGTCCTGTGGCCACTAGGTCAAGAACTGTACAGCGCTCCGGGGTCTATTGATTGCGCTAGGGGCGCGCAGGGGGCCCCGGCTATTTGTCAGGGGAAAGAGAAGGGGAGCAGGGAGGCCGCGGCTGGCATAAACCACAAGAGCTGTCAGGAAGGGAAAGGGCACCGGCGTTTCCCGCCATCCCACGGCCTCTGTATGTGTGTGTGTGTGTGTGTGTGTGTGTGTGCGCGCTCGCGCAATACAATGCCGCCCGCATCGGCTAAACCAGTCTGCATGGCTACTGCGCAACGGGCAGGTGCAACTGCCTTTGTAGTTCACCCTCACCCCCATCCCCCACTCCACCCTCGTTTCTTGCTATACATATCCCTCAGAGAGAGAGAGAGCGAGAGAGCGCATTACAAACAGCTAATAAGCCTGTACGCTCGTTTTCATTCACATATTTCGTCGAAAATGTGAGTCACGCGCGGTGAAACATCAAGTGGGGGGGGTGGTGGGGGGGGGGGGGGGGGGGATGTGGACATGTTTTAACGTCAAAGATTGATTAATAATGATTTTTTTTTTTTAAATCCTGGAAACGCGCGCATGACAAGGATGCTGGAGGGACAGGGAAGTGAGAAACACGAACGTGCGTTTTTTCTTCTGGCTTGCTCACAAAAGCCGGACACCCAATGGGAAGGGGAGAAGGGAAAAAAAAAGTGTAAACGTCACTTTCTCTTCACAAAACATTGTGTACATCTGTAAAAACGTCACTTCCTTTTTCATGACAACATTGTGTAAAATTGTAAAGTGCGCGTGTATGCCTGCATGACTGTACGGTCTCTTTCTCATTCCACACACATCATTTAATTTCCTCTTGTAAACACATCTCCTCCCCCATCCCTTTCCTCTCAACCCGCTTTAGTTTCACTTTCCCTCAACCATCCCAACCCTACCCCACACCACCCATCCCTCCCTCTCCCCTTCCCTTTTTAGTGCCAGAGTTTTGCAAGATTGCTGTTACTGGAGACGACTTTGGTCCCCATTGAAATCCAGTACGGCTGACACCCGACACTGTCAATGCTTTTGATGCTATCACGTCTTGCTCAACCATCAAAGATTTTTTTACATGGCTTTCCCCCCCACCCTTAAAAGGCCACGGAAATTAAATGCTGGAGCGCTATTCAAAGCCTCCGGATAGACCAGTTGTTAGGCGGGCGGGGGGGAATCACAAAGAATGATAAAGCATCAGTGAGGCAGTCGGTGAACTGTTTACTCTTTTGTGTCAAGAACTGTGTGTGTGTGTGTGTGTGTGTGTGTGTGTGTGTGTGTGTGTTCGCATGCATGCATGAACATGCATACATTTCTGGGCATTTTTACTAACTAGTCCCCCCCCCCCCCCCCCCCCCCATTTTACTGTTCACATCACTACAATTAATTTCCTGGACAAAGTTTCTTGTTATTCACTGTGCAGTTAAAGACATGTGTTAAAAGTATTCACATTCGCTGATAATTTTCATCTGATATTAGGTATGTGATCAGAATTTAATCCTGGGTATGCTGGTTTGCATCCCGCCTACACAAAATGCCAAATGTTCAAAGAGGCCAGGGGGAAAAATGATTACGATGCTAACGTTAAAAACATTAAAACCAACCTGGCAAATCTTTCATGCACTTCTCAGACAAAATCACAGGTCAAGAAATGTCAACATGGTCAGACAAAAAGTGCAAACAAATTACTGTGCATGATTCCTGTAATTATGTATAAAATACATTCATGTATACTAAGACAATCGAAGTATGCATGTCACATGAACACCCTCCTCCACTTTTCCTCTTAAGCTGCCAGCTACCTGCCCTCCGAAGACATGCCCTTTTGTTCACATGTTATAGTGGCTTCACTCAAATGGCTTGCCATGAAAAAAAAAAATAATATCTATTAATTTATTTCACACACACACACAGAGTAAAACATCCAGAACAGATGTCAAGTTTCCACAAACTAATACTGGACTTCAAGGCCAAAACACTTCAACATCAGTGGATTTCAGTTCATTCCCATCATTATCAAGCATGGGACTTAATCTGAACTAGCTATCTTAAGTTACTTAAAGCCAGCAAAACCTATTTCATCTTCAGTATTTTCAAGAAACTGTTTTCATTTTCATAGCAAGCCTCTTTCATAATGCTGCTGTCTTGACTTTTTTAAGCAAGCTATTAAATATACACCATTAACTCTCAACAGTTCTTGAGATTTTTGCATTTTGCATGACAGATGTTTTTTTTTTTCGTAACATTCTGCGAATTATTTCTAAAATAATATTTTTGTGATGAATGTAGACTGTTATTTCTGTTTTTTTTTTTTAAAGGCAATATATTGCTTCAGATAACAGAAATGTTGTTTTAAATACCGCAGTTCCGGGAAGAAAACTGCCAATCACCATGATCGAAATTCATGGAAAAGAACTGAAGAGTTTAAGTGAATCTGAGTTCAGTGCATTTCTATTGCTGCACAGTATCAACTCACAGGTCATTCATCCACACAATTCTTTAAAAGACATCGTCTAAAAACTCATCCAAAACTTTGTTAAAAATCTTTCCACTGTAAAATCTCAGATCCGATGAAAATGTTAACCTCTTTCAAGAACTCAAAGATCGCGTCAGGCGGAACATCTCTGAACAAGGTTTTTCATGGATCTGCTGTAAAATGTTTGTGTCACATCGTGCAAATCCCAACAACACTCTAAAAGAATATGTTTCATTGTGAGTGGCACATGACACGGAATGCACCAAGGAGCTTCTTCACTCTTTAAAAGGTAGGAATGGGTAAAATACGAATGGCCGGTGTGCAGCCGGCACAGAACTGTTTCTTCTTTACGACCACCAGACGAAGACGGGAGGAACTCCTTTAGGTTTGGACGGATCTGAAAGAGTTTGTTATCCGTCTGTGTATTCCAATCCTCCTGCCAGAGGTCTTTTACATAATCGTTAATTTTGGGTTTCAAATCTGAGCAGGGGATAGGTGTGTTTGACAGTTTTTCTCGTACGGCATTCTTGGCCAAACGATCCACCATTTCGTCCCCCTCCGATGCCGACATGACCAGGAAACCAAGCCAGAAGAATGTTGTAACCCTCCGCTGTCAACTTGGTAAAAAGTTCAAAAAAGTGTAAAAGTTCGGGGTGCTGAAGATTGCGGCCAGTATGGCCTCCAAAGCCGACAGTGAATCCGACAAAACCAGAAAGTCCCTCTTCGTAGATTGGGAGATTATCCGTAGTGCCAGAACCAGAGCTGTAACTTCAGCAGAGTAAGCAGAAGCGTCTGAAGGAATATATGTTCTAACAGTATTTGAGAAGGAGCACCAGAGCAGTAGGCTGCACAGGCCACTCCATCTTCAGACTTGGAACCGTCAGTGAAAATTTTCTGATAGGATGAGAATTTCGAACAGAGGTCAGCATACAAAGCCTTGTATGCTAGAGAGCTAGTGGACTCTTTGCGAAAAGCTGCAAGATCAAAACGAATCTCTGGTGTGAAAAAGGTCCACGGAGGTTGATCCGGAAACTTGGAAAAATCGGACACAACTCCTAGGTCTAGACCTGCATTCCGTGCGTGAGGCTGCATACGAAGACCAAACGGCGGAATACAGTTAGGGTTGTTGTCAAATTTGCTTTGAAACTGAGGGTCAAAGACACAGTCATAGGCAGGGTTTTCAGGTTCGGAGAACAGTCTGACGTAGTAATTCAAAGACAGTTTCAGCCTGCGGTTGGACAGTGAAGGTTCACCTGCCTCTGCGTACAGGCTGTACACAGGGGTGGTGCGGAATGCTCCAAGACAGAGACGAAGCCCTTGATGGTGGATAGGGTCCAAGAGTTTTAGATACGACGGTCTGGCAGAGCCGTACACAGCACAACCATAGTCCAGTTTGGAACGGACCAGGCTCTCTGTAGAGGTGCAGCAAAGTTTTCTTATCAGCGCCCCAGTCAGTGTGTGCTACGACCCGCAGAATATTCAGAGCTTTCTGGCAAGAGGTTTTGAGGTGTTTAATATGGCTGAGAAGTTGAGTTTTTGGTCGAAAATAACTCAAGGAATTTGGCCTCTGTGACAGCTGGAATGGGAGATTTCCCTATTTTGATTTCAGGATCTGGAAAAAACTGACGAAAATTATGGAAGTGAATGCACTGTGTCTTCGTAGGAGAGAAAGTAAAGCCATTTTCATCCGCCCATTGATGAATTTTATCCACACAAAGCTGGAGCCTGCGCTGGACACTCGGGTACACGCTTCCAGTTGCATAGACAGCAAAATCATCCACAAAAACAATGAGCAGTCTGAACCCTGCTGAACTGACTTGACAATGTTGTTATCTTGATGCTGAATAGGGCCGGAGACAGTATGCTCCCTTGTGGAACACCCAACTCCTGCTCATGAACATCAGAGAGAGTGGTGCCAACCCGGACCTGAAACTGTCGGTCTGCCAAAAAATTTTGAATGAAAAGTGGAAGATGACCCCGAAAACCAAGATCATGGAGATCATGAAGAATTCCAGCTTTCCAGGTGGTATCGTAGGCTTTCTCCAAGTCGAAGAATATAGCCACTGCGTGGTGTTTGTTCAGAAAGGCGTTCCGAAGCGTAGATTCCAGACGAATCAAATGGTCCACTGTAGTATGATGTTTACGGAAAACACACTGTTCTTTCGCCAAAAGGCCGTCGGTTTCAAAGTTTTTCCACATGAGTCTAGCGTTGACCATTTTCTCCATCAGTTTACAGACACAGCTGGTCAAAGCTATTGGACGGTAGTTTGACGGGTTGGAGAGATCTTTTCCAGGTTTAGGAATAGGAATGATGACGGCTTTTCGCCAAGATGGTGGGAAGAATCCAGTAGTCCATACATGGTTGTATACATGTAGCAGGATGTGCAGACCTTTTTGCGGAAGATGTTTTCAAAGTTTATAATGGGATTTCATCTATACCCGGAGAGGAATCGTTGCAAGAAAGTAAGGCGGATTTCAATTCATTTAAAGTGAAAGGAAGATTGTAGTCTTCCACGTTGTCTGACGAAAAGTTGCAGGGTGATTTTTCTTTAAGGGCTTTGTTTTTGACAAAACTGGCTGACTTGTTAGAAGAGGAGGAATTCTTTTCAATGGTTGAAGCAAGCAGATTAGCAACTGCTTTTTTCCCTGTTATTAAAGAATCAGAAAACTTGAGGTGGTTCACAGTGGGGCAGGTGTTCTTCCCTTTGATTTTCTTGATGATTTTCCACACTTTTTTTCTTCGAAGTTTTGGATGTGAGACTTGAGCAAAACTGTCTCCAAGATAATCGCTTACTGGTCTTATATATGTGTTTCGATTTGGCCCTCAGTTTCTGATGCGCTCGGACGTTGGGCATCGAGGGTCTGCAAGAAACCCTACGTTGAGCTCTTTTTACGGGTTTTGTTAATTTCTTTGCACTCAGAATTGAACCAAGGAACTTTTGGCATTACGGGCTTCTTGGAAGATGTCTGGATGGTTGACTTTGCGCAATTCAGTATGAAATCTGAAAGACTTCCTGCCGGATCGTCACTATGCAGGATCTTGTCCTCTTCCAGATCCATAAGAAACTTAGTGGCAAAGAGTCCCAATCTGCTTTGTTGAAATTGAGGCGTTCTGGCAAAGACTCGCTCTCTGCATTTGTACACCGAAGCAGCAACACAGGAAAGTGGTCACTACCATGCAGGTCCTCATCAACCTCCCAACAAAATCCAAAAACAAAGATGGATCACAGACAGAAAGATCCAGACAAGATGTGGTGCCATTAGCGGAGTGAAAGTAAGTTGGTGATTTCCTGTTCAAGACACACAGATCAAGCTCCGAAAACACTTCCTCTAAAAGCAGACCCGTGGTGAAAGATCTCTCACTTCCCCATAGAGGAGAGTGGCCGTTCAGATCACCCAACAGCAGGAAGGGTCGAGGAAGCTGCTCCAAGAGTGAAATGAGGTCCTGTTTGGTGACGCAGATGTTTGGAGATAAGTACAAACTACAGACAGTAACTGTTTTGTGGAGAGTAACCCGAGCTGCCACTGCCTGAAGCGGAGTCTGCAGAGCAACTGGGCTGTACAGAACAGAGTTGTGAATGAACAAGGCAACTCCACCAGAAGCACCATGTTCAACAGACTGTGCAGGTAGATTTAAAAAACTGTAGCCAGAAAGTGAAAAATTTTTGTCAGACTTGAGAAGAGTTTGAAACTTATAGATTGATTCAAAGCCAAGTTTAGAATCAATGACACTGAAATCAGATCACATCTAAGATACTGATCTCCTTTAAGAAACATTGGGATGGGGAAAAAATTAAAAACGTCCACACCCACACACAACCACATACACAACTCGCATACATATCATGTTCCATTCAAAGTGAAACAACTGTTATCAAGTTCTCGATGGATTCTGTGCCTGTTGTCCTAGATATCCCAACTGGTGCTACAATGACACCTTCTGGTAAAGAGTGTTACTGCATAGCATGCCCCCCCCCCCCCCCCCCCCCCCCCCCCCCCCCCCCCCCCCCCCTCGCTCTGAAAGTTAAGGATGCACCAGGTGTGGGCGACTAGTCCGTAGGAACAGAAGTTGCACTTCTCTGCAACATAGCACACCATCATCTTTGCATGGACTGTTGTCCTCTCACAACATGTTTCAAGTTGTCATCCCACTCACTCCGTTTACACCACACAATCATGCAGACGCCTACGCATCCCGAGAGAAGCCCAAGGGAGGCAATAAATGAAACAGAATGATGGAAAAAGGTAACGGGAAAGCACCAATCTGACCCCGGACAACTCCTCAGATGTTGTTTGTAGACTGAGGTGGTGGAAGGTATCCCCAGCCTCCCACCACTGTAGCCATAAAACAATCACCCTGGGGCACAGACACCATCGAGAAGGTAAGCCCAACGGGTCATTTTCAGGACAACCACTCGGCTGTGATTTCTTGTCACCTTTTCCTGTTCCATCAATGTCAGCCTTCAAAGTCCATAACTGTGTTGCAGGGTTTTTTGGGGTTTTTTTTTTTTTTTTTTTTCTTTTTACTAGTGAATTGTGTACTGATCTCTGGGACAAATCACGCTGTATGTGATACACAAACACAGCTCTTCTGCGCCGTATCCAGCACGTGTTCAGCATGGTCAAGGATAAGAACCACCAAAGAGGAACCATACAAACTTTGACAATCTGATTTTCTGCCCCACCCCACTCCCTGTCCTCCCCTACCCCCAGTGCTAAAGTCACTCTGCATCAATTCCTGATCCTTTCAACTGGATCAACCACCTCCATCACAGCTCAGCGCTCTCTGCAATGCACATTGGAAGTAATTTGTAGTACGCATTTAGAAGTTTGAAGAAAAGCCAACGCTTTTTTTTTTCTTTCTTTGTTGTTGTAATCACTACAGGCAGTCTATGTGATACAGTTAGTTTTGTGCTGACAGGGTAGCCATTTATCAACAACTCCTTTAATTGACTGTGGTCAAATGTGACTGACTCATTCCAAAACAGAGACACAAACCTGGTGCATTAGCACAATGTCGGAGCAAGGGAGTCAACAAATTGAATGTCCCTGTCTCAATGTTTCATACAGTTCTCTTTTGAATTTAGCGCAGTCTATAACAGTTTTACCACATCATGCCTTATATCATATTCATCACTCCATGCAATTCTTGACTGATATCATCATTATCAGTGACAATAGTCTGATGGACCAAGCCTGCATTTCTTTCATAACAGAGCAGACAAAACCCTCTTTTACGACGGTTCAAAAAATGCAGAATACCTCATTAATTTGTATCCCTCACAGCATATTTTAGAACAAAAATAAAATATATTCTGCAAGCTAGGTGACTTGGTCACCAGTGTTAGAAAATGTGCCCGTCTACAAAAAAAAAAAAAAAAAAAAATCTGCTTGCACTCGGGAAATCATGGAAAGAACATGAACAAAATGAGCCAGCAATATACAGAAAACATGACAAACAGCGCATTCCACAAAGACTTCTAACGCAAACACCAAGGGTGCAAGCTGACAATCAAGTAGCATAACTGAGCAGACAATTCAAAAGAAAAATATAAACTCCGAGTCGGAACCTTACCCTTTTCTCACTGTCAAAAGAACAGATCTCCACCCAACTGAATAGAGCAGAAGAACAGGGACAAACCACTTCACTTGTTCAGCCCAACCCCACTGTTCGCAATGAACTGGGCCATGCTGCACTACCCTGGCACTAGTCTTCTTCACAAAACAGCCTAGTTCAGACTTTTTCTTCACCACACCCTACTCCACTTTTTGTAAGTTCTTTATTCTGTGATAGCTGAGGACTGAACTGAGGTAGCCAACAGCTTTGTTCACATAAATACCAGTGGGTGCAGAAACTGGCCACAAAAGCTGGTGAAATACTGCCTTCAAAAAGTAGTAATTCTGGGGGAGTAAATTATTTTTTTTTTTTTTTTTTTTTAATTCTGCCTGCTGATACCTGTCACCAAGTGGATTCAGAGGGGACTGGCTGGTATGGAAACTTTTTTTTTTTTCTCTCAATTCCCAACTGTTGGAATGAGACAGCCACTGAAAACTGGTTTTGCTGCAGTGGATATAACAACTTCCGCAGCACTTGCAGCATTCATGAGCAAAACTGGCAAGTGAAGTGTAGTATGGTGACAAAAAGGACAAAGGGGGGTGGTGAAATGAAGGGTGTCAGATGAACAAGTGGAATGCATATTTTTGAAAGGTCCATACCAAATAATCAATGTGTGAAAAGGCAAGACAATATTGTGACTGGTTTTCGAGTAAATTGAAATCATGTTGCATTTCATGAAGTATGACAGACATCAGCGATTACAACACAACCATCTGTTTTTGTCGCATTTTTCTATTGAAGCAAAAAAAAAAAAAGAAAAAAAAAAAAAAAAAAAAAAAAAAAAAAAAAAAAAAAAAAAAAAAAAAAAAATCCACTTTATCTAGAAAATAAGAATGTTTTATGAGCAAAACCTGAAAATACTGGTACCAGTCAATAATACAGGTATTACAAGGGTCATTTGTTGTAATCGCTGATGTCAGTCATAACATTTTTAGAACTTTTAACTGAACAAAAGGATTTCCATTCAAGAACAACAGAAAAATGCTCTCATCCAAAGAACAAACCTTGGCGTAATATGGTGCAATGTGTACGTGCACACTCCTGCACTGAAGATAGAGCTTGAGAGCAAGACAGAGAAACACGATAGTGTAACAGCCTTTTTTTTTTTTTTTTTTTTTTTTCTTTTTTTTTTTTTTGGTAATGGTTATTTGGTTTTGTTTTTTTTACAGTAATAGACATGTTACATATTTAGTGGGTAGATCTTGACATCATCCAACTGGATATAAGTTTTTGATCATACAACAAAAATACCCTACAACTTTAATGCTAGAGTCCAACCGCGATACCTTTTCAAAATAAAGACTGAGGCTAGGTATAACAATATTGTGTGTTGTCAATTTAGTAATCAATGCGAGAAGGTAAGCCCAACGGGTCATTTTTCAGGACAACCACTCGGCTGTGATTTCTTGTCACCTTTTCCTGTTCCATCAATGTCAGCCTTCAAAGTCCATAACTGTGTTGCAGGGTTTTTTGGGGGTTTTTTTTTTTGTTTTTTTTTCTTTTTACTAGTGAATTGTGTACTGATCTCTGGGACAAATCACGCTGTATGTGATACACAAACACAGCTCTTCTGCGCCGTATCCAGCACGTGTTCAGCATGGTCAAGGATAAGAACCACCAAAGAGGAACCATACAAACTTGACAATCTGATTTTTCTGCCCCACCCCACTCCCTGTCCTCCCCTACCCCCAGTGCTAAAGTCACTCTGCATCAATTCCTGATCCTTTCAACTGGATCAACCACCTCCATCACAGCTCAGCGCTCTCTGCAATGCACATTGGAAGTAATTTGTAGTACGCATTTAGAAGTTTGAAGAAAAGCCAACGCTTTTTTTTTTTCTTTCTTTGTTGTTGTAATCACTACAGGCAGTCTATGTGATACAGTTAGTTTTGTGCTGACAGGGTAGCCATTTATCAACAACTCCTTTAATTGACTGTGGTCAAATGTGACTGACTCATTCCAAAACAGAGACACAACCTGGTGCATTAGCACAATGTCGGAGCAAGGGAGTCAACAAATTGAATGTCCCTGTCTCAATGTTTCATACAGTTCTCTTTTGAATTTAGCGCGCAGTCTATAACAGTTTTACCACATCATGCCTTATATCATATTCATCACTCCATGCAATTCTTGACTGATATCATCATTATCAGTGACAATAGTCTGATGGACCAAGCCTGCATTTCTTTCATAACAGAGCAGACAAACCCTCTTTTACGACGGTTCAAAAAATGCAGAATACCTCATTAATTTGTATCCCTCACAGCATATTTTAGAACAAAAATAAAATATTCTGCAAGCTAGGTGACTTGGTCACCAGTGTTAGAAAATGTGCCCGTCTACAAAAAAAAAAAAAAAAAAAAAATCTGCTTGCACTCGGGAAATCATGGAAAGAACATGAACAAAATGAGCCAGCAATATACAGAAAACATGACAAACAGCGCATTCCACAAAGACTTCTAACGCAAACACCAAGGGTGCAAGCTGACAATCAAGTAGCATAACTGAGCAGACAATTCAAAAGAAAAATATAAACTCCGAGTCGGAACCTTACCCTTTTCTCACTGTCAAAAGAACAGATCTCCACCCAACTGAATAGAGCAGAAGAACAGGGACAAACCACTTCACTTGTTCAGCCCCCACCCCACTGTTCGCAATGAACTGGGCCATGCTGCACTACCCTGGCACTAGTCTTCTTCACAAAAACAGCCTAGTTCAGACTTTCTTCACCACACCCTACTCCACTTTTTGTAAGTTCTTTATTCTGTGATAGCTGAGGACTGAACTGAGGTAGCCAACAGCTTTGTTCACATAAATACCAGTGGGTGCAGAAACTGGCCACAAAGCTGGTGAAATACTGCCTTCAAAAAGTAGTAATTCTGGGGGAGTAAATTATTTTTTTTTTTTTTTTTTTTTAATTCTGCCTGCTGATACCTGTCACCAAGTGGATTCAGAGGGGACTGGCTGGTATGGAAACTTTTTTTTTTTCTCTCAATTCCCAACTGTTGGAATGAGACAGCCACTGAAAACTGGTTTTGCTGCAGTGGATATAACAACTTCCGCAGCACTTGCAGCATTCATGAGCAAAACTGGCAAGTGAAGGTGTAGTATGGTGACAAAATGCAGATATTGGTGGGACTTCTGCAAACAGAATACCCCCCCCCCTCTTTCCCCAAAAATAATCAGGTGCGTTTTTTACCTATTAACTAATTTCACCAATCAAAAGAACAAAGTTCTGCATCACTACGACACCTACCCACTAAACCATAGCTGTAAAACCTTGATCATATTTCTGACTAATGCTCCATCTCTCTCTCTCTCTCTCTCTCTCTCTCTCTATATATATATATGAGGTGAAATGAAGGGTGTCAGATGAACAAGTGGAATGCATATTTTTGAAAGGTCCATACCAAATAATCAATGTGTGAAAAGGCAAGACAATATTGTGACTGGTTTTCGAGTAAATTGAAATCATGTTGCATTTCATGAAGTATGACAGACATCAGCGATTACAACACAACCATCTGTTTTTGTCGCATTTTTTTCTATTGAAGCTCAAAAAAAAAAAATCCACTTTATCTCTAGAAAATAAGAATGTTTTTATGAGCAAAACCTGAAAATACTGGTACCAGTCAATAATACAGGTATTACAAGGGTCATTTGTTGTAATCGCTGATGTCAGTCATAACATTTTTAGAACTTTTAACTGAACAAAGGATTTCCATTCAAGAACAACAGAAAAAATGCTCTCATCCAAAGAACAAACATGCAAGCAAATATTTTTTTTTCATGTAAATGTTTACTTTCCATACAGTTGCTGTCTTTTGCAGCAAAATGAAAAATATGACAAACGTCAGGTTTACATAAATCTAAAAAATATGTTCAAAAGAACGATAATCAACATACAGCAAAGTTTACCCTGGACTGGTACTTAACTTTAACTGCAGCTTTCAACTCAGTCATGGAAAAGTATATTCACAAACAAACTTCGCTTGGCGTAATATGGTGCAATGTGTACGTGCACACTCCTGCACTGAAGATAGAGCTTGAGAGCAAGACAGAGAAACATGATAGTGTAACAGCTTTCTTTTTTTCCTTTTTTTTTTTTTTTGGTAAATGGTTATTTGGTTTTGTTTTTTTTACAGTAATAGACATTTTACATATTTAGTGGGTAGATCTTGACATCATCCAACTGGATATAAGTTTTTGATCATACAACAAAAATACCCTACAACTTTAATGCTAGAGTCCAACCGCGATACCTTTTCAAAATAAAGACTGAGACTAGGTATAACAATATTGTGTGTTGTTCAATTTAGTAATCAAATGTTTTGTTGACAAAATATCCACAAGATGGGACTTTAAAATCAATAATTTGAAATGGGAAAAAAAAAAAAACACACACACACACACACACACACACACACACACACACACACACAACCATCTCCCATCAAACCTAGTACAAACCTAGTTACATGCACACGTTCTGCTCCTTCAGTTCTCCATAGCAGTCAGGATCTTCTTTCAGCTGCTTTCTATAGGCTTCAACAGCTGCTCAGTTTCTTGCTCTTCTGTCAGCATCTTTTTGGGCTTTGAGGTCAGTATTCTGTCGCTCAGCATGCTTCTCAGATCCCCCATCTGATGAAATATGCAGTTTATATGCCTTCGCCATCTGGTCTGGAAAAAAAAAAGAGAAACTTTGATCATTCCAAACCACACGCTCAGACATGCATACAAATCCCCACCCCCACCCATTAATAAAAGCTGTATTAATAGCTCAAAGAAATGAAGACAAGTTCCATAAAATTTGTCTTTTTTATCATGCACTTATAGAAACCTTCATAATAAGGTGATTAAAAATAAAGGCAAGATTAGTAATAAATCACAGCTTCATAGAATAAAAAAAATATCAATCTTTGTCAATTAAGTCAAGAAAATTTAATGACGGACGTCATTTTCTGAAGTGATGACAAACATCAGTCTTACACAGTTGCGTAATCGAACGAAAGCGACTATTCAACTGCCAGAGCAAGTGTTTCTGATCACAGCACTCGAAAAATCTTGCAACTAAAGATTTGAATCTGCTTTATGCAAGAAAACTAAGGCTTTACATTAGTTACCATGTGTAGAAATGAGGAAAATGTCTACATAATTGATGACAATCATCATTTAGCATGACACGTGTCAGCGTTCACAAGAAGTTTACCACGTACCTTTCCACTGGCGTGCCCCCGTCTGCTAATGCAAATGGCGACTTCCATGAGTGTCCCATGTGGTTGATGGAGAGTACCCGGATGTAGATCAAATGTGAAAACACAACTGAATTTTGCAATATTGATTTTATTGAACATTATGACACGCGTCATATATTACAAAAATGTTGACAACCTTGCAAAATTGTCCAAATCAAATGGGAAACAGAATTTATATCATTAACATGAAATAATTCTCCTGTGATGCAGTAGTTTGAAAAACAAATGCAGTCATTTCCTGAAGATTTTGATTGTTAGCAGACGATGGAAATGGCAAGTGAACTTAGCATGAAATATTACAACGCACATGACGCGTGTCATTGGGCTCGTATCTGCACCCAGTACGAAGTAAATTTAAACATTTAGTGTTCTGGGTTTTTACATGTAGTAGACAAATGTTTTTTAACATGAATTTGTGTGGGTTTTAAGTTGTTTCAACTCTGTTTGCTAGCAGCTATGCTTGCTGAAGTAGAGTTGGTTCAGGTTGTCCGTTTTGAGATGTCGGCATTTCGAGCGTTTCACGACTTCAGGCTTTAACTATTCGAACAAGGTACATCTTTCAAAGTTCATATTGTGTATGCTGTAGTATGCACTCTTTTATGTATATTCTCCCAAAAGAAATTCAAAGAAAATAGGCTGGAAGAGGTTTTATTTTTTCACCAAAGTGTTCCAACTGTTTTCTTGGGCAACCAGTCTTTGATGGGATCAGTGAAGAGTGGGACTTAATAAGTCAGCTGTGGTGCACACCTACAGCACTTGCTTTCCCGTCTTTTTCACAACCTCACCATCTCAACCTTCCGCCTCCCCACCCTACCCCCACACCTCATCCTCCTTACCTGCCTCTTCAACGCATTTCATTCACACACACACACACACACACACACACACACACACACAACCTGCCTCTTCCTCACTTTTCGGAGGGTCTAACCTCAACAGAAGGCCATCTCACCATGCAAAAAAGTGTGTTAAACTAAAGCAAACAGGAATTATTCTTGTTAAGCATGGAAGTGACAGATCTGTTCCTCTCAAACGAGCATCACATGTGTGCCGAGCATTCCATCCCTGAATGTGGCTGTTGACTTGTCACTGCACTGCCAGTAGTTACTTTTATTCATTGTCTTTTTTTTTTTTCGGACAGGCAGTTTCTGTGATCTGCTTGTCCCCCAGGACGACTACAATGTACTGTGAATTTCTTGTCCTGCAGAAACGGTGTTTCCCCTTCCGCAGGGTGCTACCACATTCTTCCATTGAGTCTCTTACTCTGGATATGAATTTGCTGACACTGACCACGAACTCCCCTTGGTCAAGGACATGACAATCAAAACTGACGCCATCACAGAACAAGCCATAATAAGCTACAGATCTATATCCGCTTCTTTGTTCTGTTTGTTTCTACCTGGGGAGGAGAATGATGATGATAGTTATGAAGTGAGCTGCAATGAATCTGATGCCAAGTCCAAGCGTCCTTTTTCTAAAAGAATACAGACCAAAAAAGACTGTGATCAAATTGTTATTCTCCTGGGTTTCATCTTCCACTACATTGCAGCTCTCTTGACACAACTTAAACACTACACATGATCTATCCACAGAGACAAGCTGAACTGCTAGCGTGTGTTCAGCAGAATCCTGCAGCAGTCACCTGCATACATACAAAGATCATTGAACCTATCCATAGCCTATGCCAGGGTCACTGACTGATGCCCATGAGGGCAGCTGAGGGCAGGCAGGCAGGCAGAACCACCTCAATGTGAGGCCCCAAGGCCAGTCAGTCACTGGCCATAGCCTGCCTCTGTCTAAAAAAAAAAAATGTGATGGGGGGCACCATCCTCACATTCCCTGGAGAAGGGATGTGAAAACACAGCCTCTCCCTCAAGTTGAACACTGCCAGCCAGCCAGCCTCTCAGCCAAATGTCATTCACCTCAGTCTTCAACCAAAGGGCGGTGAGAATGGGGGGGAGGGGGGGGGGGGGGGGTACAGTTTGGGGGGGGGGGGGGTACAGTTTGGGGGGGGGGGGGGGGGGGGTACAGTTGTAGTTACACATCGGCAGGAATGGCAAGGACTGTGCTTACTTTTTCTGTCTGAATACATGTGGTTCTCCAGCTTCAATCTCACCAGAGCACACTCCATTTTCGTGGCTCCCTCCCACAACTGAACATTCCCTGGAAGTACACAGGCTGTTGGAAAGCTGAATATGAACTACAGGAGCCTGTCCCAGCCCCAGCGCTAGCCTTCTTCCTCATCTATGGTCTGTGCCAGAACATACTGGCCACCCCCTGGTAGGAGAATCAAAATAGGTGGCTTTCCAGACTTTGCTTCCACAACCAGCGCCCACTTTATTCGTAAAGGCTGGACTCAGATTATCTTGTGCGAAATGTACCATCATGCCGTCCT
>JADBJO010001012.1:450000-467500 GCA_016801955.1 Conus betulinus
TAGATCAAACATAACACAATGAAAAACGATGAAATACGTTAACTGAAATGCTCCTTGATAGCATGCAGTTCCATTGTAGTCCTAAATCATCGACTGTTTCTCCTTCAACATCTCTTCAACAAACATTACTAAAGGTTAAAAAGGGGCGAGGAGGGGTGAGGGATGGGGTTCAGTGGAGGGGGGGGTGGGGAAGGGGGCATGTAAACTATGACTGTTATAGCCTGTGAAGCTGAATCTGGTTCGATCCCGTTCCGTCTGCGTTTGTATTAGAACGGGTCCAAAAGCCCCGGGAGTGAAGAGCTGTTCAATGTGCTCCAGCCAAGCGGCCGGCCGAAAACCTGCTACACAAGCGGTGCAAACAAAGCAAGCGTCTTGACACACAGCTAGCCTGGCGCCCAGTGCTGCCTGCACAGGGGAAGCAAGCCCACTCCACATTCTCTCTCCACCACGGGTATACACGCGCGCGCACACACACACACACACACACACACACATGGCCACAGCTCTAGACAGCCAAACCTCACCCTCGACCACCACACCACCACCACCATGGCCAGCAAGGCTGGCAGCAGTACACAACACCGTACAAAGCTCCCAACGCTATCCAGCTGGTCAGACGAGGCCCGGGGTCGGGGTCGGTTCCAGTAGTGTCACGGGGGAGGGGAGTCCACCAGACCCCCAGACTTGAACAACCCCCAGCACACACACACACACATACAGACGCACACACTACACCACCAGATGGGTCACGGCTGCCGTCCGTTTGCCTGCGTGGCCCTCACAACTGTTGTACAGGTTCTATCCAGCCCTGGAAGGCGAACGACTCCGGCCACGAATGTGGAGAGAAAACTGCACCCAGCTCACTTCCTAAAAGGCACAAAAAAAAAAGCGGTGCGCGTGCGTGTATACACCACGTCCACGGTACGTCAGCGCTCGTTGCCAGTACAAGTCGGCAGAGAGTGAGTGATCGGGGGGCACACAAGAGGCCAAACACGAGTTTATTGTTGTGATGGTATGTTGGTGACCCACACCACACCACTAACCAGCAGTCGGTGTGCGTGTGTCACTGGGACTGACTGACTGGTCGCGGGCTAGGCTACAGCACTCTTCTCTCTCTCTCTCTCTCTCTCTGGGTCTGTCCCTCTGGCCAGGGGCCGCGTGCTACAACAGCTCCGCGCCGCACTCACACCTCCACCACACTTGCTATGCAAGCATCACGTTCACTCCCGTGTCTCTCTAGCTGTACTATAACTGCTGAAGCTCTCCCTCTCTCTCTCTCTCTCTCTCTTGTCTCTCTATGTCGGCGGAGCGGTGTTTTGTCAAGTGTGGCTTCATTCTGACGATGACGGTAGCTTGTACAGTGTGGCAGCTGTGTGGCGCACTGCATGAAGTAACCGAGCAGCCCGCAGTGGTAAGGTTGTCGTGCGCTTAGCACTGGGGAGCAACACAAGCTGACAGCAGTTAGAGCTGCAACGTGCCAGCCGAGCACAAAGCCAGGAGAGAGAAGAAAGCAGGCTCTCTCAATCTGTCTCTCCGGCTTTGCTTTTCATCCTTTCAGCTGCTGCCTAGAGCTTGCTAGCTCCTTCTTTCTTTCTCTCTCTCCGGCCAGCAGGCTGCACAAGACGAGAGGGGATTCAACATGGCTGCCAACAAGCCCCGGCCAACAGCACATCACCAACAGACACTTCTCCACTCCCTCCCCTCCCCTCCCCCCCTCTTCTTCCTCCCGCCCCCTGAGCTGGCTTGGTGACGGGGGTGAGAGACAGTGGGAGGGGAAAGGAGGACAAAAAGGGACGGGTAAAGGGCCGGGTGTACACCACCTTCTGATAACCCCCATACATTCGCTCGCACACGAGGAAACGCACACACCTCCCTTTTTTTCCCCCTCTTCTCTCTCTCTCTCTCTCTCTCTCTACTTTTTTTTCTACCTGTCTTACAACAAACTACACGTTGGCCTCTCATTATTTGAAGCTGACAGGCATGTCAAACAATAGGGTTTTACACCAATACTCGAAGGAGGTTTCAATGCGCATCTTCACCCCACATGTACATCAACGCTGGTGGAGAAAAAAAAAGTGATTATCTCCATGCAAATGTACACCATCCCTGTTTGCCGAGGCATTGTGATTATGATCATGAAGAATGACAACCATCCCCCTCCAGACACAACAGAAGACAGCAATAACCTGCACACTGTTAGCTCCACTTTGTCGTTGCTCAATGTATGTGTACCTTTGTCTGCGAGTACCCATCAACCCGAATGCATTATGGCCCTATCAACTACACATAACCCTTTCATGCTGAACGAACTTCTTTAAACAAATACAGCAAAACAGCTGTAAATACCAACAGAAGCAAACAATTGCAACAAACAGCAAAACTGCTGTAAACACCAAGAGAAACAAACAAAATCTACCAAATGAAAGTATGGCAGCAAGGTCAGCAATAAAATATTTGTCATGTATGCAGTCAAATGTAACCCAGAGAGACAGAGCTTATGGATATGGGAGTCGAGACACCAACCAAGGGCAAAGACCTTTTCATTAGGATCAACAAGCACACTTATTAACTGATGTCCCTCACATCCCATGTCATCAATTCATGTCTTCTTTCCTATTCATTAACCAGAAATAATGATGATCACAACATGCTGACTGCTTATTACCACAGTTGGAACGCTCTTTCTGACAAAAAAATGTTTTATGTTCGTAGCACATCAGTGTGAAGGCTACACCTGGGCTGCGAAAACAGGACTGTGGACAAATTAACATGCTCAAGTTATCTATTAAAAGACTAACTGAAAACAAAGTGTAGCACAAACTTCCAAGCCAGTTCAAACAAACGAGGAAAAAAAAAATACAGACTTCTTTTCACAATGTTGAAAATCACATTAGGCAGTATATCACAGAACAAGGTCTACATGGGATCTGCTATTAAATGTTTGTGTGTTTTTGTTGCATCTACAAAAAAAAAAAAAAAAAAAAAAAAAAATCAATCAAGAAAATCATGTGCTGTGTTATCACCCCTTCATCGGCAGAGATGGAATAAGGTAGGTATGACCAGTGTGTATTCTGCACAACACAATTCATTCCTTATGGTTTCCAGAGACAGACGGAATGAGTTCCTCCACAACCATTGCAAAACCATCACACAGATAACAGCATGCAGCCGACTACAGTACACTTTCACAGCAAGGGGAAATGTGCTTAACTCTTCTCTCTCAGTTTTGCCAGTCAGAACGAGAGGTGTGTCTTCACCATAAACACATCAAGAACCCTCACCTTCCTTGTTTCCCTGCATGTTTGTTTGTTTTTGTTTTGTTTTGATTTGTTTTGTTTTGTTTTAGTAAAGGAGGGGTGGTTGGAGAAAGAGCCGTGGGGTGTGTTCTACACCCCCCTCCCCTCTCCTCCCCCCCCTCCCCCAGTTTGGTCTTTATTCACCCCACCCCACCCCCACCCCACCCCCCCACCCCAGCGGATTTGCCAAATACTAAAGAATTCCAATTATTCCTTCACACACTGGAGCTGTCAAACTGGATCAGACAATACAAATGTGCACATCAGTGTAACACACACACACACACACACACACACACACACAGAGTGTGAACCCTAGTGATCCGTCCCTTCAATGGGTCTTCCATCACAGACCTAGTCCAGTGAACAGTAGCGGCCTGACATAATAATTGAGGAGTTGGGGGAGCTAGCTCCCTGAAAAGCAAGCATGAAAGGAATCCTGCTGATACCACCATGGCAAGGCACGTGACAGGTGGTGAAGTTGTGTCCCCTCCCACGACGTGGGGGCCCTGCGATCTGTTCTTCACCCTAGACAAACAAGGTGACACCACACCTACATGATTACACAGGGCCGGGTACGGGAAGCACCATCATTTCCTACCTGCCGGAGTCGCTCTGTCTGGCTTACAGCAAAACGCAGTCCCTGTCTCTCGGCACTGGGGGAGGGGGCTTTCCTGGGTCACGCTCGCCTCTGTGTTAAATCAACAAGCACTATTGAACACCGCTGATGCCATTTAGCAGCACCGGTAGGTGATGGCACTGGAAGCGTGACAAAGGATCAACCAAAGTGCGACGGTGTGTTGAGTGCAGGGATGACACACATGGGAGCAATACCACCAGCCAGCCATATTGAACTCGAGGCATGGTCTGGAATTGGTTCAAAATGAGGGACTGACAGCACAGGTTGTGTGTGCCCTGCCTGAACTGGTCGTTGCAGGTGTCCTCAATCAGGATTTCAGAAGTGCAGGTACTTGCAGGCTTCAACAGTGTCTTTACTGAAGTGTCTTTATTTATAAAGTGTGAACTTCTCATCTGGATAACGAAGAAGCTGGATCATTTTAAAACTGAAAGTATTTACTGTAACAATGTCAGCTTAGAAAGAATGAGAAACCGACTGGCAAATGAAATAGGAATACACTGTACATTTTCATGATTTTATAATGTTGCATAAATATGTGTGTGTGTGTGTGTGTGTGTGTGTGTGTGTGCATGTGTGTGCATGTGTGCGTGCGTGTGCGCGTGCATGCATGCGTGTGTGTGTGTGTGTGTGTGTGTGTGTGTGTGCATGCATGCATGTGTGCGTGTGCGAGTCTGCATGCATGCATGTAAAACAGTGTACAAGATATCTTAAGAGTAAAGATGTGCAGACAAGTGTCCATGGTCAAAACCATAGTGTCATACAAGTTTGGATGTGATTTTTTCATCACTTGTTAACACACACACACAACAAACAACAACTGAGATACAGTATAATAACAAAACATGACTACACCTGAAATAACTTGAACTCAGAGCTAACATCTGCCCTTTTCCCTGTGAATATACACTGACACCAAAATAAATGTATACCCAGTTTTGCTTCAGTCCCCAAACCGGAATGTGTGTATCCTGTCTAAAAACCGGTGCTGACCACTACCATGTCATACTACAGTAGTTTCCACGCACGCCGGGTATGTCTGTCCCCCTGTCTCCCCACACTTCACCTCACCCTGGCAAACTACTCTGCGGATGACAGGATTAGCGTGCTGATCTGCACACACACACACACACACACACACACAGTGGGAATCCCTGCACTCTGGACACCCTTCAAGACTGGGCTGTCCCCATCATCACTGTCTGTCCACTCCTCTTCTGGGTCGCCGTCATTTATCATCGTTAGCTCACTGAAGAAGCACCAACTCATCAGCCCCCCTTTGTCCGCAAGTGACACGACTCCAGCTTTTGGAGTCCACAGATGGCAGGCACTTTCTTGACACGTGTGTGTGTGTGTGTGTGTGGGGGGGGGGGGGGGGGGGGGGGGGGGGAGGGGGGGGGGGGGGAGGAAGCAACCTCAGGCTAACCCCCCCCCTTCACCCCCCCCCCCCTCAAACCCCTAAAGGTTTGTTCACCCCCCACCCCACCCCCACCCCCTTCACTTTGCTGAAAATGTCATGCCCCTGTTTGACTGTACCCATTGTGACCTGTGTTTGTGGCACTGCACCTCGACATGACATTTCACCAAGACAGAACTGTTTTCATGCCTGGGGGGCACCTTGCTGGCCCCTTTTTGTTTACAAACAGACGCACTTGTTTCCATAAATGTCAGTGTCCGCACCTCTAACCCCCCATGTGTTTCCCCCATCCAAACCCATCTATCTAATCCTATGGCCACCAAACACACAGCCTCCCACAACATTCCACTGGGATGTCTTAATGCTGTCACCATACCTTTGACAGCAAGCTGGCAAGTCCTCCCCCCCCCACCCCCACCCCCTCCTCCCTCCAGTTCTTTAGGTTCATCCAGAGGCATTTTATTTTTCACAGTCATGGCATGGTCTTTAAGGATCACAGTTCGTGACGGGGGCTGTGTTTGGCTGGAAGAAGGCGTCGGCACATGCACATGTCAGTGTCATTGTCAAAGGCTAGTCAACCAGGCAAGGTCCTTTCAGGCCAATTACTTTTTATCAGGAAAAATAAATCCCCTCATGGACAAACATAACCACAACCTGACTAATTTGTGTAGTTTCAAAAAAAAAAAAAAAAAAAAAAAAGGCAGTCAAAAAGAGCAAGAGGACGGAATTTAAATATAGAACAAGAGGGTTGATTTTGAATTTACACAGAAAGATTTTTTTTTTCTTTAATTCATATTAAACGAACTCGTAACAGCCTGACGGACCCCCATACAAGCAAGACACAAACAGTGAAAAGAAAACAAAAAAAAAAAAAAAAAAAACCCCACCACCACCATTTTTCAAAACAACAGAAAGTGATCGCCAGAGAACTACAGTTTCACACTTTTTTGTTTCAACATGTCCTGTCACCATCTGTTGGTTGGTTAAACTGTTGTCCCAGCTTTCACCACCATCTGTGACAACCAACCCGCTTTCACTTCAGGCCTCCAGCACAACCAGCCCTACAACCCTCACAGTTTATGACGACTAGCCAGGACTGGGACTGTCCACCCCCCCCCCCCCCCCCCCCCCCCCCCCCCCCATCTCTCTACAACATGTTGCTGATATTTTGTTCACAGCTTGTCCCATCGCACAACCCACGGCGGCTTTAGATTACCACTTTCAGCGCAAGTTTTCTTATTTTTATTTTGCTGGCTCATAAACTGTAGCACCCTCGACTAATGGCGGTGGCAAGCTGGGAAAGTTTTACTTGTTCATGTCGGCACAAGTGAGCGTTTCATGTTTAATGATATGGCCAGACCAACTGTGTGTTTATGTCTGCTGCTATTATTAACGAGTTTTGCAGGCGCTATAAATTTGTGGCTGGCACTGCACCACCACCCACCCTCTTCCTCCTTGCAGACCAACCCCTCCCTACCCACTTCCCGCATGCCCTGATAACAGAAATGGGTAAGGAACACAATCTGTTCTCTGTACTCCACACTACTTTTCATCATACTGATGACAAGTGTGTGAAAGGTGATAGTGAGTGTGTGTGTGTGTGTGTGTGTGTGTGTGTGTGTGTGTGTGTGTGTGTGTGTGTGTGTGTGTGTGTGTGTGTGTGTGTGTGTGTGTGTGTGTGTGTGTGTGTGTGTGTGTGTGTGTGTGTGTGTGTGTGTGTGTGTGTGTGAGAGAGAGAGAGAGAGAGAGACCAAGTAAGTGTGTGTGTGTGAGAGAGACCAAGTAAGTGTGTGTGTATGAGTGTGCATGCATGCATGTGTGTGCACGTCTTGCGTGTATGCATGTGTGTGTGTGTGTGTGTGTGTGTGTGTGTGTGTGTGTGTGTGTGTGTGTGCTGACACTTTCATCATGCATGTCTGTGTATGTGAGAGGAAGGCATACTTTTCATCAAATGTTCCACAGATACTTAATACTTTCAAGAGAGAAAAAAAACATAATACTGACAGTTATAGCCAAGCCAAAAATGAACACCTCCTCAAAATATGGGCCCACAGTGTTCATACCCTTCCCTCCACATCATCAGAACATCAATACTTTCATGTTTCATCATGGGCAGAAAAAAACAGTGACATGTGCATTTGACAGTTATAGCCAAGCCAAAAAAATGTCAACCACAGTGTGTATTTCACAGGTCGAACCACGCTCCTCAAAATATGGGCCACAGTGTGCATCAGAGGTGTTCATACCCTCAGAATAATGTCCACCACAGTGTGATTTCACAGGTCAAGACTCTCAGAATAATGTCAACCACAGTGTGTCATCACAGGGCAGAATGGAACCCTCAGTGAACCACAGTGTGCATTTCACAGGTCTAACCACCCTCAGAATAATGTCAACCACAGTGTGCATTTCACAGGTCGAACCACACATGTCAACCACAGTGTGCATTTCACAGGTCGAACCACCCTCAGAATAATGTCAACCACAGTGTGCATTTCACAGGTCGAACCACCCTCAGTCAACCAATAATGTCACAACCACAGTGTGCATTTCAACAGGTCGAAACCACCCTCAGAATAATGTCAACCACAGTGTGCATTTCACAGGTCGAACCACCCTCAGAATAATGTCAACCACAGTGTGCATTTCACAGGTCGAACCACCCTCAGAATAATGTCAACCACAGTGTGCATTTCACAGGTCGAACCACGCTCAGAATAATGTCAACCACAGTGTGCATTTCACAGGTCGAACCACGCTGTGAATAATGTCACCACAGTGTGCATTTCAACAGGTCGAACCAGAATAATGTCAACCACAGTGTGCATTTCACAGGTCTAACCACCCTCAGAATAATGTCAACCACAGTGTGCATTCGAACAGGTCAACCAGAGTGTGCAACAGGTCTAACCACTCAGAATAATGTCAACCACAGTGTGTATTTCACAGGTCTAACAACCCTCAGAATAATGTCAACCAGAGTGTGTATTTCACAGGTCTAACAACCATCAGAAAAATGTCAACCCGAGAATAAAACTTCCCTCTTCTTGGGAGATACGCCAATTACTGCATCTTTACCCATCTCAAAACCTTGACAAATCAGAAACCTTTTTTTCTTCCAGCCAATCATGGTGCAAAAGCAATGATCTATTCGCATACATATTGACATTACCATGTATTTTATCAATTCTTAAATTCTACAGAATTTGTACGCACACTCTCCACACAGACAGACCTTACCTGTACCATGCTCTCATCTCACGCTCTTCTATCTCAACCCCTACCTTTCTCTGCATTCCGCAAAAACAGAGAGAACATCTGCTTTAAATGAAGCTGGATTTCCCCAGCCAATTCAAACCATAAACACCTCACGCTGTGTACCTAGTCTCAGAGACTTGGAACATCTGCCTGTTCTATCCCCAGTTTTCTGACACAGTTTGAGGAGTGTGGAGAAGAAAGCTGGCTAATTGGGTTGGAGGATATTCGCCTTGACGCTACGGCACACACCACGGGAGCCAACAGACAGCCTTTCTGTCAGAGCCCAGGCTGCAGCTGTCTTGGTAGAGCTTGATTGTCTCCCTTGCACCGTCTGACCACCAAACGCCACTCTCAGCCCTGTCCTTTCTGTTCACTGGAAGGGGTTATCTCTCTCTGTGTGTGTGTGTGTGTGTGTGTGTGTGTGTGTGTGTGCATGCATTATGCATGCATGCCATGTGTATGCATGCCACTGTGTGTGTGTGTGTGTGTGTGCGTGTGTGTGTGTGTGTGTGTGTGAGGAAGAAGAGAAAATGTTGCTCACTCTCTCTCTCTCTCACGCTATTTCTGTGTATGTGTATGTATTATGTTTGTATGCGCCATGGTTAAATGCATGCATCACTGTGAAGAAAGATGGTACCTAAAACTGAACTTCAAACACACACACACACACACACACACACACACACCACACACATATATATAAATCAAGCACAAAGCGCATTTCACAACATCTGACCTATAAAGCACTCTCAATTTTCATACACAGCAAGCAAATATAATCATGTAATTTTCTTATATTTTTTACAAGTGCATTTGTGTGTCTCAGGGAGGAGGCAGGATGGATAGAGTGGGGGGGGGGGGGGGGGGAGACAGGGGGGGCAGAAAGAGAGGGAGTGAGCCTGAACGTGTGTGTGTGTGTGTGTGTGTGTGTGTGTGTGTGTGTGTGTGGTCTTCCACCCTTCCAAAAGTCCACAATCAAAACTTATCTTTATATGAAACTTGAAAGGCCAACTACTGCTTTTTTTTTTTTTTTTTTTTTTGCTTCCAAAAAACATAGACTTTCCCATGAGAAAACTGTATTATTCATTTTCACTATATCCATAACTTCCTCCCCCTTTTCTTTGTGGGAATGGTTTATTTCTACTTCCTAACCAAGCCTCATCACTTTCCATTCTCTTCTTCAACGCATACAGAGAGGGGGGGGGGAGAGAAGGAGAGAGACAGAGACAGAGAGCAAGAGAGAGAGATTTAAACGGAAAAAAAAAAAAGAATTTAAAAATGAAACGCGTCCCATTATTTTGACCCTAAACTCTTTCCCTACAAGACTTCGGGACAGATGAACATGGGGGGTGTGAGGTGGCGCGGGGTGGGGGGGAAGGGGATGCGGCAGCGTCAGGCTAGAAAGAGAAATCATGTTGTAATTGTTACCAGACCAGCCAACCACCGGGGCCACACATCAGGGCAGAACGCTAGTCAAAAATGAAATGGGGCGGGGGAAGAGTGACAAAGAACTGTTAAAAACTCTTCAATATTTTGACAAGCGTTGACGTCAATTGATCCCAGAGGCAGTTCCAGAAAGCGTTTCCTCCCAACCCCCCACCCCCACCCATCTAGTGATCCCTGATCGTTCTTAGAAATATCAATGCTCGTTCTCATAGAAGGCATTTCCCACCAAAATGAGAAGAAGAAGGAAAAAAAAAAAAGTCCAGATTGAAGGCAATGATCAAAAACCCCTCCAACAGCACCCGCGTCTCCAAGGAGACCAGCCTGGCTGACCGACCCTGACCGCAGTGGCAGTGGCAGCGTGCAAAGAGAAAAAGATGAAACTGGATGTAATGTTATCGACGAAAGACACTCCAAGCCTGGGAAACAGCGTTTTCAATTGCACTGGTGAGGGACAGGGAAGCTAAACAAAACTCCAAAGTTAATTACAACCCAAGGAATGAGCAAGTGAGCATCAGCCTCAAAGACGAGGAAGAAGGGGGGAGTGGGGGGGGTGGGGATGGGGGAGGTGAGTGGGGGGAGAGGGTGGCAGGAGTGAGGGTGTGGAGGAGGGAGACAGCCGATAGGGACAGGGATGGAAGAAGATGTCAAAGCAAGCACTATATCCCCAAAACAGAGAGAGGTGGGGGATGGGGGGGGGGGGGGGGGGGGGGGGGGGGGGGCAGGAAGGACAGAGGGGGAAAAGAACAGGAGAAAGGTGGTGAATAAGGGAGGGAGAGAGCAGAAATAAACGCAGATGATGAAAATGGAGAAAGGAAAAAGGTGGGGGAGGTTGGGAGGGGGGGGGGGGGGGTGGGGATGATGAGAAAGGTGGTGATAATGGAGGATAGAGCTGCCCGGAGATGAAAAAGAAAAGGAAAGAAAAAGGCTGGAGGGAGGGCTGGGATGGGGGGGCTGCAGAGAGGAGAGAGTAGGGGACAAGGACCTGGGATAACTGCCCGGAAATAAAAAAAAAAAAAAAAAGAGCACAATAGGAGACAACAAGGACTGGGTGACTGACCACACCACCCACAATGAGCTCTGTGATGGAATGCTATGTCAGGTTCTACAGGATGATTGAAAACAAATTCCTTGACTGTCCTAGTCATTCTCATTACCCAAATGTTGATGTCACTGAAAATGGGGCAAAAGATGAAACACCAAATCTTTTCGGTGAACACATGCCCAAAAGACGGCAATGCTCCCAAACCAGTCAGGGGTATCCTTGCAGCACAGTAGAAATGTGGCAAAAAGATAAAACACCAAATCTTTTCCGTGAACATGTGTTCAAAAGACGGCAATGCTCCCAACCCAATCAGGGGTATCCTTCGCAGCACAGTAGAAAAGTATGTCTTACACCTGATTTATGTTACTCTGAATACAGCTCCCACCACCACCCTCCTTTTCCTCTCTCTCTCTCTCTCTCTCTCACCCTCACCCTCTACACACACACACACACACACACACACACCACACACACACACACACACACACACAATTCCACTTCCCACACCCCACACACACCCCCAAAAAACCTACGACCAACGACGAAGCAGCATACTACTGTTTTTCAAACTGCTTCACCATCGCCTGAACAATTCTTCTCTGAAACCAAAGCATGATCGTACAACTCGATTACAATGTTCACCCCTTGCTCCTGTCCTGTCGTGACTCATGTTCCTGGAATGCCTGCAGCGCCCAGCTCCATCCATTTTACTGTAGGTGGGCTTTTCAAGTAATGACTTCATTATTAACTTAATTTTTTTTTTTTTTTTTTAAACCTGAAACTGAAGAGCGCAGCTGGGAATTGAACCTCATAAGCCCTCTTGGGTATGTTCTGTTACGTCTCCAGTTTTTCAATTACGCCCAAAGATGAAAAGTCCACCTTACAACACTTTTTAGTCACCCTCATATACCCCCCCCCCCCCCCCCCCCCCCCCCCCAATCCCCACAACCTCCTTTTTTTTCCTCACCCATTACAGTTTAAAGAGAAGTTAAAATGGCAACAACAATAACTGCAAGAAAAATAGAACTTCATAGTCCTCATGGGAATGTTCCGTCAAGTCTCCAGTTATGCTCAAAGATGAAAGAGTCCAACTTGCACCAATTCTCTCCTCACCCTCTCTCTCTCCCGAAACTCCCCCCACCCCCCCCCCTCCCCCCACCCAATTACTGACAGTTTATGGAGAAATTAAACGGGCAACAACAAATAACTGCACGGCTCTCAAGCTGATCAGCGTTCTCCACTGGGGGGGGGGGGGGGGGGGGGGGGCGGGCCCCACTGTAGTTAATCCCTACCAGCATGACTCCCTTGTTCTTTCCCAAAGGCCTGGCTCCACCACCCACCCACCAGCCCAGGCCATCCCAGCTGACAAACCTCCCGTGTCTGGAAGCGATCTATAACCCAAAAGACTGGGGGACCGACCCCCCCCCCCCCCCCCCCCCCCCCCCCCCCCCCCGACCCCAACCCACAGCGAGACTGACCGGACCCGCCAGTGGCTATTGAACGCCAAGGGGGCAGAAGCCCCTACCGCCCCCTTTGACATGTGCATGGCTAACTCAATATTGCCCCTCAATTCACCAGCCCCCCAATCCGTTTTTGTGGCTAGGCAGGGGACCTGGCTATTGACAGTTTGAGGTCGTGGGGAGGGGGGAGGTGAGGGAGGGGAAGGGGAAAATGGGGAAAAGGGCAGAGTGAGAAGGAGGGGGGGGGGGGCGGGAGGGGGGGGGGGGGGGAAGCGGGTTGTGTGAAGGGGGGGGGGGGGGGGGAGTGTGTGTGGAGAGGCAGAGGGGGGGGGGGGGGGGGGGGAGGGGGGGGGGGGTGGGGCAGCCGGGAGGCAGGGCCTGAGGGGGGGGCTCGGGTCTGGTTGCAGGGGGGAGTGTGGGGGGGGTGGGGGGGGGGGGTGGTGGGGGGGGGGTGGAGGGGGGGGGTGGGGGGGGGGGGGGGGAGGGGTGAGGGGGGGGGCCAGGGGCAGCTGATGTTCTGGTGCCGGCCGTGTGTGGTGATGTGGTTGGGGAGTTCCTCTTTCCCTCGGGTCTAGACTGGGCTGGGGCTGGGCCGGACCGGAAAGGAGGAAGAGGTCCAAAGCCACCACAGCCCTCCCTCCAAAGGGCAATCCTGGTCAGTGCAATGATGAGTGTCGGAGGGCCCAATCACATCACCGCCTCTCTCCCTGGGGCCAGGGCCGGGCCAGACAGGCTCACAACCACCACCACAACAAGCTTTTCAAACAGCTTTCGTCCACGGCAAAAAAAGCTTTTTTCCCCTCTCTTCCCTGACATACTGTGCGTCTCGTTTGACAGTAGGCAGAAGAAAGAGGAGGGGGAGAAAAGCAAACACAAACAAACAATGTCATGCCTGCACAGAATGCCGGAGCAATAAATAAATCATTAACCACTGAAACGGGCGCCAATGTGTGCAACGGCACATATACAAACATACAGGAGAAAGGAGACAGGCAGGCAGGCAGGCAGACAGACAGACTGCAACGCAGAACATACAGGAGATAGACAGGCAGACAGACAGACAGACAGACAGACAAGACTGACAGACAATACACACAGGCCAAGGGGATAAGGGAGGTGGGGTAGACGGGTGGGAGAAGAGTAAGAGAGCAATGAGGGGACGGGGGGGGGGGGGGGGGGGGATAAGGGCAACCCAGGCCCTCCAAGCCACTTCACCCCCACCCCCAATCCTTGGCTCCCAATCGAGCTGTTACCCATTCCCACCACACGTTTGGGGGCAGCCAGCACTAGGGGGGGGCGGGGGGGGGGGGGGGGGGGGGGGGGGGGGCGACAACAAAGCTTTGACACACAACAAAGACGCCCGAGCAGGGAAAATGAAGCTGGTAATTAACTTGATTGTTGGGGGCTGACTTGACTACAGACCTCTAATCTCCCTTCCTCCCTGTGGACAACAGCCTAACTGGGTTTGCCTTGTCATTTCGTCCTCCCCTACTTCTTCCAGCAGCAAGTCAGCGGGGAGAAGACATTCATCATCCCCCCTGAGCTGCTGCTGCTCAGTATGTTCCAGCTGCCTTCACCTCGTCCTCGCCCTCCATGCTTCGGTGCGCTGGGTGCGTGCACGTGCATCTGTGCCATTAACGTGAGCACATGCATGCATGGCATATGAGGGAATGTCTTGAGCATAAGCATGCGGGGCGTACATGTGTGTGTGTGTGTGTGTATGTATGTGTGTGTGCACACGCGCATGCACATGAGCACATGATAGTGCATGCATGGGGTAGTGCATAGTGCATGGGGTACACAGTTTCTTTGTTTCATTTTTTTTTTCATTTTTAATTAACAGACCAGCCGATCACACGGGGCACTTTCAGGGCGCTCTACAGGAATGGGGAAAGTTGAGGCTGGGTCTAAACCTTTGAACGAAAACCGACAGACCCCATCCCCAAAACTTTCTTAAAAATCAAACCCAGTCAAATATTGATGGGTGCCAGCCATTCTGCTTCAACGATCATCCCCACAGTATTCTTTTTTTTTTTTTTAAGTAAGAAAGATGGACACACATATAATAATGCTACAAACAACATAAAAATTATATAATCCATGATACTTAAAAGAACAACAAACTGGCAAATAGATGCTGCAAAATGAACTGCATATGTCTACTCGAAAACGGAGTTTTCCTTTCTATGACCTAATATCACAATCTCCAAGGTTAGAGCCAACAACAACAACAACAACACACAAAATGTGGCAGGTGAACGGACCACAAACGCTGAACAACGGTGCACAACAATCATGAAAGTTTTTTTTTTTTTTTCATTCAGAGTTAAGGAACAGAAAAAAACAACTGAGGCAATAATAACTGACACCGGATTTCTGGAAGGCAGGGATACCAATAAACTGACACCTGATTTCTGGAAGGCAGGGATACCAATAACTGACACCAGATTTCTGTAAGTCAGGGATACCAATAACTGACACCGGATCTGGAAGGTAGGGATACCGTTTCCACTGAATGAGCTCCTGGGCTACAGCTACAGCTACCTGGGCTACATGAGGGTGCCAGGTACATGTGGATGGGGCAACATTTTCCACCCACAGGAAACTTGATGAAACATCCCTCAACGCATGGCTGGAATGTCACACGACTCAATCATCACAATTTCTGACAACAGCACCTCAGCACTGGTAAGGGAGACGACCCATCATTTACCTGGGTGACTGACTAGACATGAAAACAAATGCGTTTTCCGATCCCCCGCTGTCTGCTGACCGCTCTCGGTGTCAACCAGTCTAACACGGCTCGTCTGTTCTGACCACAGACATACACGTGAAAGTCCACGGTTCTGGCTGTCCCATACCGCTGCAACCACAGTCGATTCAATATGGCCTGCTTGCAGTTCCGCTGCAATTCATCCTTCACAGCTGTACTTTTTGTTATAAATGTATTCAAAAAGTGTGTGTGTGTGTGTTGTGTGTGTGTGTGAGAGAGAGAGAGAGAGAGAGAGAGAGAGAGAGAGAGAGAGAGAGAGAGAGAGAGAGACTGCTCTATTTGTTCGCATCAACACTGCATGCTGAATACCCAACAAAAGGAAGCATTTCAGGAACTATAAAACCTTCAAGGCATTCCTTTGAGCATTCACCCCCCCCACCCCACCCCCATCCCTACCCTACCCTCCACCCCCCCCTCCCCCCCCCCCCCGGAAAAAAAAAAAAAAAAACCTGACAAATCAAAACAAACTCTATGACATTCCATGATTTTGGTATTTTTCTCATGCACTGAAAAAAAATCTACCAGCGATCCAACCATCGCCGAAGACCGTGATCCTCTTTCCCCCCCACCCCCCCCCCCCCCCCCCTCCCCCCCCCCCCCCCCCCCCCCCCCCCCCCCCCCCTTTTCCACCGGTACCAAACCCGGTACCGACCCCACTGACTCTGGACCACACACCCAGACGAACCCCGAGGCTTTGCATACATCACACTTATCATGGAGCGGAGGATCCTTCCGACCTGCCTTCTCTATCCCCCGCCCCACCCCCGTTGTTCCTACATCCCACACCCCCCACCCCTCACACAACCCTCTGTCAGCGTCCAATGCCCCTCCTGTCACCCCCTTGTTCCTACATCCCACCCCCACCCCTTTACCCTCTCCCTCGTCAGCGTTCAATGCCACGCCTGTCAGAGACCTTCCCACCTGCCCACCCCACCCCACCCCACCCCACCCCTACTTTCAAGACCACTGGGCCTCTCTCTCCCTCTACCCCCCTCTCCTCCGCTGACACTGATGCCGGCCGACCACCGTCAGCAAGCCAGCCGGGAAGAGGGCAGCTCCCAGAGAGAGCGCGAGAGGATCTCTCTCTCTCTCTCTCTCTCTCTCTCTCCACCCCATACATCCCTTCACCACCATATTGATCTTTTCCAGTTCTCTCCCCTCTTTCCCGTCCTCAACACAGACCCCGGCTCATGATCACAGTCGCCGGCAGCTTTGGAGAACCGTCACAAAGCATCCCTCGGTGTGTTGCCGGCAGGACCGGGGACCGGGGGGGGGGGGGGGGTATGATGAGGGGGGGAGGGGGACGGGAAAAGAGGCCGGGGCAAAATCACGCGCACTGCCACCTCATCTATCTTTTCAACCTGATCCCCACCACCACCGACCACCACCACCGACCACCACCCCCCCCTCTCCGGGAAAAAAAAAAAAAACGAACGCGCGAGGCATGTTTCAGGCGCCCATCAAATATTCATGCCCGCTAATACCGCCAATCAATGGGGAGGGGGTGAGAGACAGCCGGCTGCGTGCGGACTGCGGGTTGCAAGGACTGGCTGGACGGACGGACGGACTAACTGACTTGACTTGACTGAATGACTGCCACAGCGTCATGACCAGTCAGGGACTCCGTGATCGAGTATCGCTGCTCTCTCTCATCACAAGCGCACACCGTTTCCTCCAGTGTGTGCAAGCCTGTGCGAGTGCGCATGCAAATGCGTATGCACGCTCATTATGCAGACTGCAACTCGAGGTATGACGCACAAGCGCCTATGCATGTGCACATGCACATGGGTGGGAGCAAGCATCTTCAAATACCTGAAATGTCGAAATACTAGTAGCAATCCCTGGTCTAACCCCCTCTTGGGATACATGAATCTAAAATGAAAGAAAATGTGTACAACTTTGAAAACAAACTACACCGTATGTAGTGCATTGTTTTGGTTCCAGTCTTCCAAAAGCAAAATAACTTGGCCCATTAACTTCATTAACAGAAGCTGGCGACTGTGTTTGGAAATGTATTTTCAAAAGTGCTCACTGTAAACATGACATTTGAGCCTTTTTTCCCAGCAAAAATAATAAATTCTAATCCGTTTATCCATTAACCATGTCAACCTCACAGAGTGAAGCTGATTTACAAGAAAAGCAGCGGAGAATGTCGATGTATGCTCCTGGAC